>JANAVB010001399.1:796267-917995 GCA_029216955.1 Iris pallida | reverse complement strand
AATAATAATAATTTAGGGTTTCTACGCTCCAAGGTTACATGTAGGTTAAGCACAACCAAATTTAAATTTTGCTAAGAAATACTTTCTAAAAAATATACCAAAATACTAAATATAAAGTTAATAAGAAAATTTAATTAGTTTATATATATTATATATATATTATATATATATATATATTAATATATATATATATTCTGTTCATAATTGTACATGGGTTAATAGGAAAACGAATACTTGACAAATATCAACCTTCTATATATCTACTTTACAGTAGATAACTAATGATAAGGGATAACCAACAAAATAATCATATTAAAAATAATAAGAATAATAGCAATAGTAATAATATATAATAATACCACATGAAGCTACAGCTCTGTTCTGCTCGCACTACCCACGAATCAGTGGGTACCGCCACGGGGGAGGAGGCCCGGAGCTCGGCGAAGAGACGGGTGCGGAAGCTCGCCACGGGCGGCGCCTGGATCTGATCATTGGGGTTCAGGCGACGATGTTGGTCGTCGGTGATGATGTGCAGCGGCATGGAGGTTCACCGGTA
This sequence comes from Iris pallida, assembly GCA_029216955.1. Lineage (NCBI taxonomy): Eukaryota > Viridiplantae > Streptophyta > Magnoliopsida > Asparagales > Iridaceae > Iris > Iris pallida. The sequence continues at coordinate 917,439 of JANAVB010001399.1, read as the reverse complement.
GGTACCGGGGTGGCGCGTACAGCGGCGCCAGATCCGCGGCTTGGGGCGGTCGACGTGGAGGTAATTTTGTGTTCGATTTGTTTTTGATGTCGATGGTGGTGATGGTGCTATTTTGTGGTGGTGGTGTTGATGGCAGTTGGGGGTGTTCGGTCAGGAGGAGTCGGGGGACCGGGCTTGCGGTAGTAGTAGATCGGGTGAGGTGCGGCTGTAGGAAGGAAGTGGTGGTGGTGGTATGGCTTTGGCGGGGAGTCTGCCGTGGGTTGGTCGGGTGTCGGGTGACCGGGTAAGGAGGAGGCGGAGATGGGTTGGCAGTTGGTGGTTGGAGATGGCTTTGCGGTGGTGGAGATGGGGTGGTGCTAATGGTGGTATCAATGGAGGCTGGTAGTATGGCGGAGAAGGAGGCTATGGTGGAGATTAACGATAGATTTTTGGATTCTCGGCTGCGTCGGATGTGTCTGACACAACTGAGTTGGTGTCCTGCGTGACACGGCTATTGAGTTGGATTGTGTCCGGGGTTATCGGACACGGAATTGAGAGATATTGTATATGTAGAAGAAGATGATATATTGGATGAAAAAGGCACAGACACGATGCACGTATTTCGGTTGTAGAAAAAATTAGGTTGTGGTATTCTTAGAAGAGCAAAAAGTGCCTCTCCTTATATAGGAGGTGGGAGATCTAATTGGATAAGGACTGTGATTGTTTAAATCCTTCATTAGATAAATCATCCCTTTTAATTTAAATTAATTCAAAAATTTTAAATCCAATCCAAATCGATTTAAATATAAATTTACATTCTAGCTTCTAGTTCAAATTCATATAGATAATTCAAATTTCAAATATAGATATTAATTAAAATATTTAAATAAATCAATAAAATCAAATCAAGGATTTTAAATTACCACAATAAATTCAAAGATATATTTTCTAAAAATACCAATAATAATAATTTCAAAAATCATGATAATTACTTAATGATAAATCATAAATTAACTTTTATAAAAAACAATTTTGAATTTCACAAAATATCTAGAATACAATTTATAAACCAAAATTTCTAAATCACTACTTATTTTTAAACGACGAATAAAATAACTATTTTATACAAAATAAAAATATTTATCACATTTGTTTGAACATGTACCTTTCCTTATATAAAATAAAATTTATATTAAAAATGTTTTTTTTTCTAAAGTAGTACCTCGACACATAGTCGCACTCGTCGAACAAATATGAAACGCAATCTCGTACGCTACGCAAATACAACAAATGCGAACTCGTATGCGACGTACAGATACGAAGTACAAAATAAATACCAAAATTTATTTATTAAAAAAATTATAGTAGAAATTTAGGGGGTTTACAGGAAAAGAATTTTAAAAAACTAATATATGGTATTTACCAATAAGGTTAACGGTGAGTGAGCATTTTATTCTTCAATGATTAGGCATTAACGATTTTCTCGTTTGTTTGTCCTTCGTAATGTATTAATTGATGTGTATGTAGAGAGCAAGGTTACCTCCATCTGACAAACAACTTCATGAAGTATGGAAGAAGTACAAATATTTCCAGGAATATATGAGATCTTTAAGCATTTGTAACGAGGTATTAATGTATTTCTGCTTAAATATTAATCCTAATTTTCTAAAAATTTACTAATTTGTTTTACCTAATTAATCCTGATTCAGATATACATAACCATTCTTTTGTCTGGACACTATACTCTTGCAAGAGTTATGGTTAAAATAAGGATTGTTGAAATTTGGGACACACTTGCATCTATAGATGATCCGATTCAAAACAAATCTGTCATAAAAAAAATAGTAAGCTCATATTCATCAATTTTTATGAATTGCGTACAAGATCCGCGGTATACTAATACATATTGTATTCTGGTAATTATAGCTTTCAAATTTGGATCTCTTTCTCGAAGAAGATATTTTAAAGTTGAGAGATACTAGGTTCAACTTTTCTACTTTTGCCATAAAACGTCGTCCTTACGTTCCCCGCCAAGGAAATTTATTTGATTGTGGAATTTTTGTAATTGTATTCATGAAAGACAGATGTAGTCTGGACTCCCGTTCTCTCAATGTAAGTCTAAAAATATGTCGTCAAAAACTTACACTTTTTAGAGCAATATTTTTGATGTTATGTTTGTTATATACAGTTTGATTCGGGAAATGGAAAGACGCAAAGCTGCTGAATGGATTACAACTTCAGAGCACAATGAAGTACTATCCAAGTTGCACAACAATATAATATAATTAAGCAGAAAGGAGTCCAAACTGAAATGATTGAAAATGGAAGACGATAATTTTTTTCTTCTTTTATCTAAAGTATTATGTTCATTTGTTTTGTTGAGTTATAATTTTCTTAAAATGTGGGATAAAAATGATATCAAAATGTTTATTTATTTCATAATCTTGCTGCCATATAATCCTAAAATATCCTAACCTGTGCCTCTGACCCTATGGGTATACCCTCTCTTCGTGCTAAAGTGATTTATGCCTCTGACCCTATGTATCGAGAAAAATTCTCAAGTTATTGACAAGAGAAAATTTATAAAATGCCCAAAAACCGCAAAAGATTTATGAAAAAAACCCACTACAAAATAACATTTCATCGCGTGCCCAGAATTTGCTAAAAATATATAAAAGGGTGCGACATGACCTTATTGCCCTTCTAATTTTTTCAAAACACTCACGAAACCTACTCTTCAAAACCAAAAAGTTTCTATTCTTCCTCTTCTTCCATACGCTGCCCCTTTTCGTATCTAGGTTTCATCCTCCAAAATCTTCAAACCCTATTTCAAAAACTCGTCAGTGACTCTCCATTCGTAATCTTCACACCTTGTCGCAAACATCAGTATCAAATGAAACCTCGGTTAGAGAAGAGGGAGAAGATATAGATATGTAAGAAGAGAGAGCTGTTGTAAAGAGATTTAAGAAGGTCGCACATGAGCCAGAGGCTAGTAATCAAGAAGGAGAGCAAAAAGAAGGGCAAAAAGAAGGTATAACTATAAGTGTTAAAATGTAGGAGAATGGTCATTCTCCGTGCAAATATCACGGAGAATGTTCATTCTCCGTGCAAATATCAAGGAGAATGACCATTATCCGTGTTAAAGTCATGGGAAATGGCCATTCTACAAGTTTATATTAACGGAGAATGGACCTTTCTCTGTGTTAATATCACGGAGAATGACCATTCTCCTTGTTAGATTGAAGGATTAATTCCATTCTCCGTGTTGACTTGACGAAGAATGGCCATTCCCGTATTAAACTGAAGGGGAACTGCCATTCTCCGTGTTAAAACTACGGAGAATGGCCATCTCGTGTTAAAATGTAGGAGAATGGTCATTCTCCGTGCAAATATCATGGAGAATGACCATTAACCGTGTTAAAGTCATGGGGAATGACCATTCTCCGTATTAGACTAACGGAGAACAGTTGACAGAAACCTAATAATTTATCTTTTTTGTAGAAAAAAACTGTCAGAATAAAGATTCAAGAGTTTTTCGTTCTTCTTTCAAGACGATGCAACCTCTTATGGATGATATCAAAGATGATGGAGGCCATTTGCCCGAGCTAGTTATTGATTCTTTGAAGAATATGGTTTCTAAAATTTTGTCGAGTTATTCTACAAAAACAAAGTTCGCACTCAAGAATTGGCCAAGGTTTCAGAAGGTCTTGAGATTTTGATAGGAACTTATGTAGAAGACAAATCTGGTATCGAATACTTTCAACTGAGCACTACTGTTAATATAGCACCGAGTATGGACGATATGGCAGCCATTTTCGGTCTACCGTTGAAGGATAATAGTGAGGATGATGCTAATTACAGAAGATTGATAATGAAAAAACAATAGCAGCCCACACCACCAGCATCGTTGAGCCTGTGTAGAGATCACTTCACATGATTGCTGGCTAAATCTAAGGGCAAACACTCAGAAGTCACGAATAAGGAAGTGAGAGAGAAGTTCTTTGAATTGTTACAACGGCTTCATGGCGAAGATAACGCTGTTAATCCAGATGATTTGACCAAGCTAATAATCTTCCACTTGTGTCAAACAGTATTCTTCACAAAGTCTGGCAGTTCAAATTTGTTGTACAAATTCTTGGCCTTGGTAGACAACATAGAAGTTATCAACAGAATATGCTGGCCAAGGTTAATCTTAGAGTATGTCATGGAGAGCATCAAGAGAACTACAACTAAAACTAAGGGGGATTACTCCAATGCATACTCCAAAATAAAAGGTTGTACAATATACTTCCTCTATTGGTTTATGGAACATAGTACGCTTGTGGAAAGAAAGTCCGCACCAATACATGAATACTCGAGATTTTACACATGGAATGGGTACGAAATCTCGGTCTTCCTCAAACGCAAATATCACATTAAATTTAGATCGAAACAAATATTCAAAGATTTGGTTGTAGCTGTCGGGAAAGAGGAAGGCCACCTAGAAGAGGACGTAAAAATACGAGAAGAAGATACATTTGAGGGAGAGGGACACCACCAAACTAGTGGGGATGAGGATGCTGAACAAGAGAGACCCCAACAACTTGGAATGAACACTGTGATGGAGGGGTCGGTGCAGGAATTGGAAGAGTTGAGAAGACAGCATTCTCAGGTTCTTACTGAGAATGAAAAACTCAATGAAAAGCTTAGAGAGCTAGAGGCACAAGAAGCCCAACAACGTCCAATCAACATTGTGATGAGGGATCGGTGCATGAATTGGAGGAGTTGTGAAGAGAGAAATCTGAGATTCTTACTGTGAACGAGAATCTCCATAAGAAGCTTAAAGAGCTAGAGGAACAAGGAGCCCAACAAATTCAAAGGAACACTTCGATGGAGATATTGGCATAGGAATTGGACTCCTTGTGAAAAGAGAAATCTGAGATTCTTGCTGAGAACGAGAATCTCCATAAGAAGCTTAAAGAGCTAGAGGAACAAGGAGCCCAACAAATTCAAAGGAACATCTCGATGGAGATGTTGGCGCAGGAATTGGACTCCTTATGAAGAGAGAAATCTGAGATTCTTGCTGAGAACGAGAATCTCCATAAGAAGCTTAAAGAGCTAGAGGAACAAGGAGCCCAACAAATACAAAGGAACACCTTGATGGAGATGTTGGCACAGTAATTGGACTCCTTGCGAATAGAGAAATCTGAGATTATTGCTGAGAACGAGAATCTCCATAAGAAGTTTAAAGAGCTAGAGGAACAAGGAGCCTAATAAATTCAAAAGAACACCTCGATGGAGATGTTGGTGCAGGAATTGGACTCCTTGCGAAGAGAAAAATTTAAGATTCTTGCTGAGAATGGAAAGCTTAGTGAGTAGAAGAGCAACAAGTACAAGGTAAAATTTTCTCTTTTTTGAAGTTCTGATTTATAATTCTCCGTGTTAGAATACAGAAGAATGGACATTCTCCGTGTTAAAATAACGGACCATTCTCTATTTCATTACCACGGAGAATGGACATTTTCCGTGTTAAAATAACGGACCATTCTCCGTTTCATTACCACGGAGAATGGCCATTCTCCGTGGTAATATTACGGAGAATGGACATTCTCTGTGTTAAATGGAAGGAGAATGACTGTTCTCCGTGTTAATAAGATGGAGAATGAACATTCCTCGTTTTAGAATGCAGGAGAATGGCCATTCTTCGTGTTTGGATGGAAGGAGAATGACCATTCTCCGTGTTAAGGTCACGGAGAATGGTCATTCCCTGTGTTATATTCACATCATACATTTTATTATTGTTTGTTTTATTTTGCTAATCTCGAAGCCAATGTTGTAGCATTGCAGCATGAGGAGACTCAAGCAGCTGCTAAACTTGCTGCTCCAAAAGAAGTCAAAAGAAGAGGAGGATCGGGAGAAAAGAGGTCCAGAAAACCATCAGCAGTATTAGCCGATGAAGATGTTACTCCCTTGGAAAAGAATACAGTTAGAGAGGCTAATAAAAAGAGAAAGATGAATGTCGATCCAAAATCTGGAGAAGACGCCAAAATGGCTGAACTAAAGAGAAAGGGTGTCATACTAAGGGAATGCGATGAACTCGTACTTTGGATGGATGTGGATGAAGAGCTGAAGAAGCATTACATCGACATTGTAATCCCCAGAAAGATGAGTCCAAAGTATGTATTCTGAACTCGACCAATCTCCGTCCAATTCATAACGGAGAACAACCATTCTCCGTGACAGTTGTCCAGAGAATGATCATTCTCCGTGTCAGTTGGACGGCGAATTACCATTCTCCGTGTCTGTTGGACGGCGAATAACCCTTTTTTCTTTTCCTTTCTAGACTTTTTCCACAATTAAGTCATGAGAATCTCTATTAATTTAATCTAAACTAAATTTATGTGCAGTGATATTGTATACTTGAGTTTGCCGAAAGAGGGTGAAAATAAAGTTGCAATCCAGCTGTCGATAATAGACATGTAAGACATACTCAACTATGAAGACATGGAGGCTGGCATACTCAACCTAATAATAAGGTAGCTGAAAGAAATTCAAGGCTATGCAAGAAGGTATGCCAAGTCAAGTTCAAAGGACGTGCAACATAAGTGCTATGCATTTTTGATGTCCCACACATTGGTAAGAATCCAAACAAAAAAAATCCATATTCATGTGTACACCGATAAAAAATGACATAAAAAATTATTCATGATATTGTGTTTTGTTTTTGGGAAACAGAATATCGTTGAACATGCCATTGAACCAGAAGCAAAAGCCGGCGCCCTTGACACTTTCAAAACAGATGTAGAAGACTTCGTCATGGGTTTAGAGGATGACATAGAGTTGCTATTCATCTCACTCTTTCATGTATCCATCAAACACTATACGCTGCTCACATTCAACTTTATCTCCTACGACTGGACACACTACAACTCCTTGAGACAAACCACGTACAAAAAATGAAAAGGTGGATGCAGAATTAATGAAGGCCTTAGAGCCTATCGTCAGGAGAAAAGTTGATATGATATGGGAGAGATGCCCGGCAAAGATGGAGTATGAGAGCACAGTGCTGAATTGTTCTCCACGATGCCCACAACAACAGGCACCCAACTGCCTCTTGTACACGGCGTATTATATGAAGAGGTTGATGACTACTCCCTTCGAAATACCGAGAGGAAATGACAATGACACTCACCAGAAGATTACAATGATGAGGTTGGGGTAGGCTTAGAAGTTGCTTTCAAGTGAATATGTAACACTACCAACCTAGCAATGACATTATAAAACAATAATGTAATTGGACAAAGAACTTCTGTCTTTTATAACGTCTGGTCTGCTCTGTCCTTTATAATAGAATTATTTTTGAATTACATTTACATTGTTAAAACCACGGAGAATAGCCATTCTTCATGTCAAAACTACAAAAAGTTTGACTTTATTTACATATGAAAGTCTGAACTACTACATAAAATCCTACTACCAAGAAAAAAGCCTAAAAGCTACAGCTTCGACATAGTGTGGGTTGGCAATCACTTCATCGTCAACGTGCGTAGGCGTAACATCGTCAGAGCAAATAACTCCATCGTCTGACCCCGACTACCTGTGGCTCTGCCAGCATAACAAAAACTGGGCCACGGCGATCCTGGACCCAGTAACCAATATCATGCACACAGTCGATGAAGTGCACGAACACGGACAGTCCACTCGGTACATCTCAGTCTTTTGATGAAGTACACGAACACGGAATACCATGCATCGTCAGAGCAAATCACTTCATCGTCAATATGCATAGACGAAACACCGTGCATAGTCAGAGCGAATCAACGTGTGGACGCTTCGACAGAGTGTGGGTTGGCAATCAACCCAAACCCTGGGGCTCTTCCAGTAACCAACATCATGGCACAAAGTCGATGAAGTGCACGAACACGGACAGTCCACTAGGCACATCTCAGTCTTCTGAAGGACATTACCACCAAATCTTCTTCGAACGAGGAGATCGACAACCCACAGGAAAGCGTCTTGCCAAGGCGGAGGATCGGTAGAGTCCATCTCCACAAAAAAAGCTAAGTGAGACCAGAACAAACTCTTCCTACACTACTACCATTTATAAGCAAGGACAACTCGTACTCATACCCCAAGTGTCAGTCACTTCGAATTTAATTTAATTAATTTGCATTAATACCAATACATCTGCCCCTTCACAAGAAAAGCTAAGTAAGACGAGAACAAACTCTCCCAACTACTGCCATATATATTGTGAGACCCGTCTCACTGTATCTGTATTTTATACGGATACGTGTTTATTTGAGCCATATTTCGTATTTATCGATTTACGTAATATTTTAAAATCTTCCGAAGTATTGGATTTTCATGACTTGGTTTTGACTTGGACTTAGTTTTATTGGGTTTGGTTTAACTTGGCTTGGCATTGGACTTGGTTAGTTTGGTTTCTCATAAGATGAGGTGTATGGTTTAGATTGAGTGGAGAGGAATGAATGGTGGAGATCACTTGAGTTTGTTATATAAGCCACTTTTTCTCTCTCCCTTCTCATTCACCCTCATTCATTTCTTTTCCACCAAACCCTAGCCATTAGAGAGAGGCAAGTACACCTTGCCGAACCTTGAACAAATTTATTTCTGTTTGTTCCATCTTCTTCCTTGCATGATTCTAAGCATATTTAGAACTTAGAGTTTTCGGTTTTACCTAGTGGATTGTAGTAGATCTAGCTTTATGGTATTTTTGGTTTTCATGGGTTTTGATCTGTCAAACTTGCATGTTTTTATCAACTGATGGTTCCATGTTGTAGAGAATTTCATTTTACCCAAATTTGACCCATGGAAGTCTGGATTTGGGGTTCCCATTGTAGTTTGGTGGAGCATGGAGGCCATGGTATTTTCTATGGACATAGTTTCTGTGGGAAGCCATTGTTTGCATTTTTGAATTGCATGCTTGCTTGTATTTTTGGAACCGCATGCATGTAATTTTGTGTTGGCCGCATAGGCATGCAAATATTTTATTAGCTAGCTGCATTTATTTTGGGCCGCATGGCCATCTATTATTTTTACCGCATCGGCTTTAGCCATTTTGGCCGCATGGCCGAGAATGTAATTAATTGCATGTCAGAAGAAACTTTTAGCCGCATAAGGATTTTACTTGAGCCGCATGGCCTTTGTTGTGCTAGCTTGGCCATGCACTTTGGCCGCAAGCAAGCATTGGTTTTGCATGCTAATTGATTTTGCTTGCTTGGCCACTTAATATATATTAAGTTGCGTGGCCTATGCTACTTTATGGTTGCATGGTTTTTGTGCATATTTATATTGTATTTAACATATGGTAATAATTGCCTTGGAATTGCTTTAGTCATATGGTATTAGTTTTGTTTGCATGTAAATAATTGTCTAGTCCATAAAGTATTGGATTGGCTTGGCATGCATTTATTTAAGCCTAGGCCTAGCATGAATTAGTATTGCACGACTATTTGCTTTTGGATCTTGTGGCCGCATGGCAACGGCCCTCTCCTGGCCGCATGCATCTTTAGTAGGCCGCATGAGATGGCTTATTATTTGGCCTTGCTTATAAGTCTTGGCCGCATGAGAATTTATGCATGGCCGCATGAGAACTCATGCTTGGCCGCATGAAGTCAACTCCACTCTTGGTCTTAGATATTTTGGCCCCATAGTATATTAATATTTAATTTGTGCTTGGCCTTTGCATTATTATTAAATGCTTGATTGAAAGGCCCATCTTGCATTAATTGCATGGAGAGTCCCATGTTGCATTATTTTTCTTTACATTCATTCCTGGTCGCATGGCCTCTTTCATAATTTCTGCCGCATGGCCTTTGGAGAATTTTGGCCACATGTCCCCTTCCACTTGTATGGCTTATTAAATTATATGGCATGGCCGTATGGACATTGTACCTTGGACCTTGCATTTAATATTGGCCGCATGGCCTTTCTTGAGCTGCATGTACTTGCATGATAAATTATAATACTTGTCATCATTGCTTGGCCACGTGAACCATTTATTAAGTGGTTCACGTGAACCCTTTCCTTGCTGCATTTATTGTTGGGACCCACATGGCCTCTATACTTGAGTGGCCACGTGCCCTTTTCTTTTGCTTGAGTGGATGCTTGCAGTTATTATGGGTCCCACTCTTTTGGTCTTTTCTGATTGTATGAATATTTCTTGCTGGCATTTAATGTTGGCCGCATGGCCTCCCACCCATTCTTGGCCGCATGTCCCCTTTAGTTATTTTCTGTCCGCATGAGCTATTGATGGCCGCATGGATGGCATCCCACTTTTGGCCGCATGTACAATTGTATGTTAGCCGCATATGGCTTGCTGGCATTAATTGTTTGTCTGATTTCATTTAAATAATCTTGGGCCGCATGGGACCCCACCCACTCTTGGCCGTATGGGGTCCACTTGATTGTTTTATATTTTATTTGCTTGATTTGTGGTCCGAATTTCTTTCCACTCCCAACATGAAAGTTGTAAATCTTTTTCTTGGCTTCCAGAATATGTTATTTAATTATTTGCAAGTTTCTTTCATGGAGTTTTTGACTGCTATTGTGTATTTTCTATTCTGGCCTGAATTGCGACGACCCACTTAATAGTTTATCATTTCTTTAATAATGAATTGCTTAGCACGATAGTGACCCGTTGTGGTGCACTCCGGATTGGTAACAAGATGAATAATAATGACTTGATTGTGGCCCATCGTGACGTACTTTTGATAAGTAATAATGATAATGACATGATAGTGGCCCGTCATGGTACACTCTTGACAAGAAAACCTGACATGCTATTCCTTGAAATGCTGTTGCGACGGCTAGCTTGACATGATAAAATGAATGACCTGGACACCGTGGACGATTGTGCTTGTACAAATGAACCCGTCTTGTCTTGCATTATGTCTAGGACGGGGACCCCTGAGTACCACGGTCAGGGGTACCCACTGAAATCGACTAAGGCTAACAACTAGAATAATCTAGTATTCAGAAAGAGATTTTTCAGCTACAGGCAATCCCGTTATCTGGGCGCCCCACTTGGGATCTGTAGCCTGCTGACGAGTAGGGCACATTTCCAGCACACTATCATGTGTTGTACCCTTATTGTACTAATATTCGACCTGGATAACCTGAATGGTCTGCAGGGCTTGTGGCTGTGGAACATCTCATTGCATATTGTTAGTAACTAGGCTTGTGATAACCCTAGTTAGTTAATGTAGAGAGCCGTAGGTAATGATTGACCGTGATTGATTGGATGGAGTCCAGCCCAGTCTAAGTCTCGTCTAGATCCAGTTCCTAATTGTTCTAGGATAATGGTTGCAAGGATTGTCACTCTAATGTATTGTACTCTGTATTGTCACTCCCTGATTGTCACTTAATGATTGTCACCTCTAGCAATAAATAATCAGAGACCAAGTTCTGTTCAGGCGAAGGGTTACAATTCCGGTCCTTGTTTGGTTTAAGGGTTGTAACCTGACTTCCGGAATAGTACCTTCGTCCTCTCTTCGTTTATTGCCTAGCTCTATTTATTTAACATGTTCTCCAGTTTACTTTATGTCAAATGATGATTTACTTACTGTCTTCCTATGATCGGGATGAGTGCATTGGTACTGCACGAATCTCGATCCTCCTTTACTTATTGCTTTCTCTCCCTGTTGATTGCCTATGATTGCTGGTTTTAAGTTCATAGTTCGGCCTCCTTTGTGGTACTTGCTATTTGGGGTCTGACCCTACTGGTTTTGCATGGCCAGGTTCTGATAGAAGAGTCCGAAGGATCTATCGCACCATCTACTCGACGGTGACCAGCGGAGCACCAGAGTGCCTCAGTGGGTTTCTTCTTCATCTTTCCACTGATATAAAAATTCTCCTATTGTAACGTTTAGCCCCGAGCACGTGTTTAACTCGTGTTTTGGTATTTTCCTTGATATTGTAGCCTACAGGCATAAATATGATATGTGTATTCTAGACTATAGCTAGTCCTTATCATGTACGACTAATACTCTAGCTAATCATCAGTTCTGTGGTACTGGCTTCATGATCATTCATGTATATATGGTTCGGGACGCCTTACTATTGTATGTATGATGATCGTACTCTTTGCTCTTGTATAATTGCCTGTGATTGAGATACATAGGATTGTTAAACCATAGGATTGACTGATGGCTTGTAGAATAACCCCCATGTCTTGACAGCTTATACATGATTTCAGAGTATTAACGTACTTTGGGATTGCGTAGCTGGCTGTGTACGCCTCCGTCCAGTATTCTGGTTCTGGGGTGTGACAGTTTTAGTGGTGGCCTATACAGGTCTCGATTTTCAGATTTGCGGGGGTTACCATGTTTAGATATCTCAATCACGATTATCCTTATTGATCTCCTTCGGATTATTCTCTACCTCTGATACTTGACTTGATATCTGTTTTGATCATTGATCATACCTGTTCCCATGATTTGATCTTGTGTCCTTCAACTTTCAAGGGCACTGTTCTTGATCCTTCTGATTATCTTGTTCATGTTTTGCTGAAGGCAGCTCAGCATTCTTTAGCTAGGCCAGTTATGGAGATCAGTCTCAGCATTCAGGCAGAGGTGTTAGTCCATTCCGATCAGCCAATCGCTTCTGTCTTCGTATCTCGAGACAGGTGATAAGGTTCATGCATCTGTTTTAACTACAATGACATGTCCTGGGTAGAGTCATGTCTTGAACTAAGTCATTGGTACCGACTTACCTTGAGGCTTGACTTTTATTCATTTTTGGGAATCAACTTTGGCCAGCGAGGACGTTGGTTTCTACACAACTGTCTTAGGAGACATATTGATCCATATGCCTCCAGCCCTTCTTGATCATGATTGTATTTGTTCTTGTGCATTTATTTACCGCTTACGCATTTATTTACATTACTGATTATTTTACTTTACTTGTATGCCATGATTGATTTATTGAGATTGTTGAATTCCTGGAGCTTTTGTTTTGTTATCTTGCTCGACTAGCTTCAGAAAATTTTGAGGGCGGAATTTTTCTAAGGTGTGGAGAGTTGTGAGACCCGTCTCACTGTATCGGTATTTTATACGGATACGTATTTATTTGAGCCGTATTTCGTATTTATGGATTTGCGTGATATTTTAAAATCTTTCGAAGTATTGGATTTTCATGACTTGTTTTTGACTTGGACTTGGTTTTATTGGGTTTGGTTTAACTTGGCTTGGCATTGGACTTGGTTAGTTTGGTTTCTCATAAGATGAGGTGTATGGTTTAGACTGAGTGGAGAGGAATGAATGGTGGAGATCACTTGAGTTTGTTATATAAGCCACTTTTTCTTTCTCCCTCCTCATTCACCCTCATTCATTTCTTTTCCACCAAACCCTAGCAATTGGAGAGAGGCAAGTACACCTTGCCGAACCTTGAACAAATTTATTTCTGTTTGTTCCATCTTCTTCCTTGCATGATTCTAAGCATATTTAGAACTTGGAGTTTTCGGTTTTACCGAGTGGATTGTTGTAGATCTAGCTTTATGGTATTTCCAGCCCAGTCTAAGTCTCGTCTAGATCCAGTTCCTAATTGCTCCAGGATAATGGTTGCAAGGATTGTCACTCTAATGTATTGTACTCTGTATTGTCACTCCCTGATTGTCACTTAATGATTGTCACCTCTAGCAATAAATGATCAGAGACCAAGTTCTGTTTAGGCGAAGGGTTACAATCCTGGTCCTTATTTGGTTTAAGGGTTGTAACCTGGCTTCCGGAACAGTACCTTCGTCCTCTCTTCGTTTCTTGCCTAGCTTTATTTATTTAACATGTTCTCCAGTTTACTTTATGTCAAATGATGATTTACTTACTGTCTTCCTATGATCGGGATGGGTGTATTGGTACTGCACGAATCTTGATCCTCCTTTACTTATTGCTTTCTTTCCCTGTTGATTGCCTATGATTGCTGGTTTTAAGTTCATAGTTCTGCCTCCTCTGTGGTACTTGCTATTTGGGGTCTGACCCTACTGGTTTTGCATGGCCAGGTTCTGATAGAAGAGTCCGAAGGATCTACCGCACCATCTACTCGACGGTGACCAGCCGGAGCACCAGAGTGCCTCAGTGGGTTTCTTCTTCATCCTCCCACTGATATAAAAATTCTCCTCTTGTAACGTTTAGCCCCGAGCACGTGTTTAACTCGTGTTTTGGTATTTTCCTTGATATTGTAGCCTACGGGCATAAACATGATATGTGTATTCTAGACTATAGCTAGTCCTTATCATGTACGACTAGTACTCTAGCTAGTCATCAGTTCTGTGGTACTGGCTTCATGATCATTCATGTATATATGGTTCGGGATGCCTTACTATTGTATATATGATGATCGTACTCTTTGCTCTTGTATAATTGCCTGTGATTGAGATACCTAGGATTGTTAAACCATAGGATTGACTGATGGCTTGAAGAGTAACCCCCATGTCTTGACAGCTTATACGTGATTTCAGAGTATTAATGTACTTTGGGATTGCGTAGCTGGCTGTGTACGCCTCCGTCCAGTATTCTGGTTCTGGGCGTGACATATATGCCATTAATACCAATGAATCTGCCCCTTCAAATTCTGCCAAGTTAACACCATTCTCGGTGTACTGATGCGCCCAATGGAGCACTAGCCAGTGTGCCCGTCAACACTATTATCCGTGTTAAAATCATGGAGAATTACCATTCTCCTTGTTAAAGTGACGGAAAATTACCATTCTCCGTGTTAGAATGCAGGAGAATGGACATTCCCTGTGTTAAAACCACGGAGAACGTTAATTCTTCGTTTAAATAACACGAAAAATTACCATTCTCCGTGCTAAAAGGACGGAGAATGACCATTCCCTTTGTTAAATTGACGGAATTACCATCCTCTGTGTTAAAATTGATATTTTAACAGAGGATTGCCATTTTCCTTGTTAAATTAACGGAGAATTGTAAAAAAAAGTTGATAATTAAGTCAACGACGGTTCATTTGATTCCATTTGCTCTTTGTCACTATCTCTCTTCCGTACTTTACAATTACGAAAATTATGACCCAATTTTCTACAAACTCTAGGCTTCGGGATAGTCTGACTTACTTTAGGCTGGCTTGATTTCCTTTGAGAAGGCCTTCCTTTTGTTGCTACAGGAATTGGCTCTTTAAAAATTCTTGCACTCTATGAACTGCAGCAGCTATCATTTTTTTCTTCTTCACCAATATCGGTTACCATTTTTTTCCAACTCTACCAGAATAGACGACATCAACTCCGTTCCCTTCTCTTGAATTTTGCTTGATTTTTTATAATAATATGTAAACAGATTAACTTGTTCATTAATACCACCATACCTTTTGCTCTCAATACTGTTTGGGTGGATGAATCTTCTTTCTGCGCCAGGTCCGGAGAGAGAACTCTCTTTGCAATCCTTGAGCCAACGAGTTTTTATCAAGTTCTTTGGAATATCTCCCAATTGCAATCTCTTCATTGCTGAAAAAATATGCCTACAAGGAATCCCCTTGGTCTCCATCCACAAGCAGTCACAGTTTATGATGTTGTCAGCCCGATCAAATGTAACCTTTCGGTTGATACTGTTTGGCGACATATACTTTTTGATAGTGCAAACTTCTGCCTCTCTTATGATGTGATGGTGGAGAACAATATATGTATTAGAACGTGTGATTTTCTTTCTTATCTCTATAAACACCATTTTAGTATAAATTGCGGCAAATTTATCTTCTATTTCGGCCATGCTAGTTTGCTTTACAACTGGTGTTGAGAGTTTATCAGTGACATGCTTACTTATCTGGCCGTAACGTAAGGCCGCCAAACCGTGGTCACAATTTTGAAGGGCCTTCTATAGTGGTAGCTTCTCATTCAAAAATCTTTTCAGAAATGCGTTCATAGATTCACATCTATTTGTTGCAGTAGAACCACCAAAATAATTTTCATGTAGGAATGTGTCCGCCCATCGCTCCATCGTTCTGTACAATGCAGTGGTCCACTCATTGTTCTCTATATTATAATCCCTTAGCATCTGCTGCCAACGGTTTTTAAATTCTTCGACTGAATAGTACCTGTTTAGAAAACATGGACAATAATTAAGTTTTAATATTGTAACAACAACATACTTCAAAGTAAAGTAGCAAGTGTGCGATGTACCTTTTAATCAGAAGACTCAATTTATTTGCAAAACTATCTCGGTGTACATGTTTGGCCGAATTGTTTAGGATATGCATGAGCACGTTCGATGAACTACGCTAGGCACTAAATCCTCAATTGCTTTATTCATGGATTTGCAACCATCCGTGAGAACTGTCACTAGTAATTTGCCATTTATACACTCTTGGAATTTTTCAAAAACCCAAGGATATGTCTCTGCAATCTCGTTATGGATCATTGCAAACCCAAACACACAAGTCATTGCATGATTGTTTGTACCCACTAGAACCACCAACGACATTTGACTTCTATTTGTTTTATATGTAGAATAAAATGCTAGTGAATCTCCAAATAATTCGTAATCGAATTGACATGCACCGTCAGCCCAAAAAAGATGGGTCAATCTGGAATCTTCGTCTACCTTGTACGCGTAGAAGAAATCTGGGTTAATGTCCTCCTTAGATTAAAAAAAATGTAAGTGTTGTCATAGCATCAACATCGTCTAGTGCTCTACTATCTTTAGCCAAAGCGTTGTATAAATCTTTTTTCGTCCATCCAACCTTATCCCAGCCACCTTTTTGGTGGACAAGTAAATTCCATATATCTCCAGTCCCCATCCCTAATTACTTCATAAGCTTAGCTTGTTTCAATACTGCGGATGATATCTTATGATGTGATCTCAAAAAAAGTGTTTCAAAATCATTCGCCAGGTTATGGTTGTGATGTACTTAAATTTTTTTGACAACCCACAGTTTTGTAGAATTGGTGTACCTAATACGAAAAATTGCTTTACAACCACTTTTGCTTTCACTTCTTGGCTCACGAACCCTGTTAGGAGCTTCATTGCATTTCTTCTATCTGAATCCCGCATTCGAACAACACAACTACGGACCATCACCTTCCCAGATTTTTTTTTCTTTACTTCGTTCTTTCTAATATTGAAACCAAATGCTTTTGAATATATCCGATAGAATGTCTCTGCTTCTTCAATAGAGTTGAACTGTAAGCCAACATTATCTTCATCTAAGAGATCCCTTGGGTCTTTGTTAATGTTGGTAGTCTGCAACATTTTTTCATCGTCACTGCATCGAAATCCAATAGAGATTCACCATCGTCCCTAAGAGCAGAATTAAACAAAATAAGTATAAGAAATCAATGTAAAAATATAATGCATTTCTTAAATACATTAGAAATGGTGATGCGAAATAACATTTTGTTGTTTGCGTTGATGTCATCGTCATCGTTATGATGCATTCCTCCGTTGTTTTCTTCCTTTTGTTCTTTATTGTCTCCTAAGTTAACAGCTTCCAAACTTTGCTCATAATCCAAATCATCTGACACTGCTCTTGAAGCGAAGCTTTCTTCATCAACTAATTCTTCCTTACGACGATCAATTTCTCCATGTGACGTCGCCATTGAAGAAAATAGAGTGTGTTAGAAACCAACAGAAGAAACAAAGGACAAGGTTAATAATCCAAAAAGAAAGAGTAATGTTATTCGTACCTCCAATATATCTCTCCTTATGTGGCAGCTGATGTGGCATGTTAAATAATATTGTGTTTCATCTGACATGATCGATGACATGACAAATTTTAACCCAAAAAGTTAACTACCCAATTTTGTCCATATTAATTTAACGTTAATATTAATGTTAATTTAATGTTAATATTAATATTAATGTTAATGTTAATGTTAATATTTATATTATTGTTAATGTTAACGATAATATTAATGTTAATGTTAATGTTAATGTTAACATTAATTTTAATGTTAATTTTAATTTTTATTTTAAAATTTGTCACGTCAGCTGCCACATCAACATATCACGTCAGCTGCCACGTAAGGAGGGACAGTTTGAAGGTACAATTTGGAGGTACAAATAGCATTATTCAGAAAGAAACGACTTCCAACAACACAACCTTCTCATCTTTCTTGTACCTTCGCCACGTGGCCCTCTTCTATTAGCTCATGAAAATGCTTGAGTGATCCTAAAAGTAAGCATAATTTTAAAGAAACAACTTCCAACAACACAACCTTCTCGTCTTCTGTGTACATGTATTATTAAATTGTGTAGGATAACGCATGCAGCAGTATTTAATGCTACATTTCAATAGCTCCTTTTACTAATAACTAGTTTTAAATTCGCAACTGAAAAATAATTAAAGTTAAGTTTTAATTTTTGATTTTCATTACTAATAACTAGTTCTCACGTACGAGTTTAGACGAACACTAACCGAGCCCGAGCAACGTGACATCAACTAGGTTTCTAATACCGTGGCATTCCTGTTAATTTAAAATTTACAATATTATTGAAACTAATATTAATACTAAAATTTAAATTAGTTTTTGATTTAACATTTAAACTTAGATTTAAATTCACAACTTAAAACTAGTTAAAGTTACAATTCCATTCTTTTTTATTTAAATGTACAATATTGTTGGAACTAGAATTAATATTAACATTCGCTTGTCCCATAGTTTAAGTCATATTTCACTGCTTGTGGCTTAAGTCTAGGCATCCAAAGAACTTGATTGTTCAAGTAGAACGCGTGCATAGCACGTTCCCTCGATGCAAGGCTTGACATAGCCCTTGCTTGTCAAGTCGTTGCACGAACACGTTAGACAAGAGTTTTGTTGGGCTATCGAAGTCATAGCAAGCACTGTCCCCTGTTATCTGCGGTTGTTAAGTCACCTAGTCCCACGATCTCAAGGCTCGTCGTATAAATTATGACTTGGGCGATGAAAACACTGTAAACATGTCGGGACTGTAGGTCAGCGGCAGGTTTGGACGTGTGAAGATGGGCGACAAGGAAACAACTGCAGTTGTAGGCATCGGCAATGTGTACTTGACAACGGAGCTCGGTGAGAAGCTCATTCTCAAAGGTGTGCGCCATGTACCGAGTTTGCGCTACAACTTGGTTTCGGTAGGGAGGCTGGCAGATGATGGCTGTCGCAGTCTGTTTGGGGACAAAGATTGGATGCTTGTGAATGGTTTCCAACTGGTGGCTCGGGGAGATTTGTGTTGTAGCATGTACAGGCTCAAGCCGCTGAGCTGTACAGGTAGGCCACAGACACCGGATGGAGGCTCGAGGGGTGCTCGACAGGAGATGGATCGTCGAGAACTTGTTGAGGAGGGGCTTCTAGGTGCTTTGAGGAATACAGATGATTCAGTTCGTCGAGACAAATCGACGGATAGTGGTGAGTTAAAGATTGAGGGTCAGTCTGTCGGTCCCATGATAGCTGGTCGGTCTCCAAGTGGGGGTTGCTCTACGGTTTCACGGTGCGACATCGGTTTCAGCAGTTTGAAGCTAGGAAGGAGAACAAGGTTTACAGCAAACTCAATCTGAGGCGGGAGCATCATCATTCACACAGTTCATGGGAAGCTATGTGTCATTGACGGCCAAGGATGAAGAAGATCGTCGGAACGTTAAAACTTTTTGGTAGAAGACAGAAGTCGGGGACAGGCAGCCGAGACTTGCGGTGAGGCTGATCCTAATAGTGTAAGAGGTGGTACGCATGGCAGCTAGCATCGACATGACGGTCGAGGAACTGGAGACGAAAGAAGATGTAAAGCAGCTCGGGAGATCGAAGATCAGTGTTATAGGGGTGCAGGAACTCTGTCGCATGACGACGATCAGTTTCTCCTTGTTACAAGTCGATAAAATGACGTTGCAAATACGAGAATGGTCTAGAGGCAAGGATAAGGAAGTTATCGCTGCGTTACCCAAACGAATGATCTAGACACAAATAGACCAAGATGTCTACGTCTTAATATTAAAATTGATCCTAAGGTAAGACTAGAAAGACAATCATAAGGGGACAATGGACATCGCCTATCCGAAGCTTCCGCTGGTCTACTCAAATTGTATTGAGAGATGAAAGAGAGCATAGTGACTTTTAATGTGAGAAGATTGAGCTTAAGTGGTTGTAATCTTGGCCTCGCGCCACAATTATAATCTTTGTTTCAATACCAATAAAGAGCATTTTGAATGACTTGTGTTTTGCATTTAATTTTCCGCTATTGTTATTCAATATTTATGCTTGGGACTTTTGTGCGACGAGCCCGTCGCTTAGCCTGTAATCGGCTGTTATGGACCTGCCTTGCGTGAGCTCAATCTAGGCTAACGCAACATCACGCCTTAGCGAGGACGATCGCTCCTACGAGAGCGGGACGTGACAAGCTAGGTTTCTAATATAGTGGCATTTCTGTTAATTTAAAATTTATATTATTATTGAAACTAATATTAATACTAAAATTTAAATTAGTTTTTGATTTAACATTTAAACTTAGATTTAAATTCACAACTTAAAAGTAGTTAAAGTTAAAATTCCATTCTTTTTATTTACAATCTATAATATTATTGGAACTAGCATTAATATTAAATCTACAGTAGCATTTCTGTTAATTTAAAATTTATAATACAATTGAAACTAATATTAGTACAGTGACATTACCATTATTTCTAAATAGCCTTTTCCTTGTTCGGTCACACCCCTCTACGAGCGGATTATACTCCCGAAATGGGCGGGTTAAATAGCCTTTTCCAAAGAAAGAACCCATCCGACTAGAGAGAAACAAAGGAGAGAAGAAGAAGAGTCGCAATGGAGAGGAGCAAAAGCAAGATCAACTGCAGCGGATGGGCCGTCATCCCTACGGATATTCTCTCGATGATACTGGTACTGTCAGGGATGCCGGCGGACGAGGTAATGTGCAACGTGGCCCCATTTTGCCGTTCGTAGTGGAAGGCGCTCAACGGTCCCTTAGACTATTGGTCCAACGTGGACTTGGAATAGTGGTGCACGAGGACCCAGCGAACCACTAAGATTAGTTTGACCGTAAAGAAGCTCGTGGCTCGCAGTGGGGGATATCTACTGTCCTTCTCCGTGTACAAGCTCGACAAAGCAGCCTTCCCTTTTGCATGTTTAAGGCCTGTGCAAAATTTTTTGTCTTATTTTAATACTTTATTTTTTCTATTACAAAATTTTACGTATACTTTGTTAATTTCTATTGATGTTTTCCCCTTTTATAATACAGTGGGAAATTTCTAACGGTGCTGCGCATTTCGAAGTGCCACGTGAGTGATAAAACTTTCGTGAGACACTTGGAGTTTCTCCCGGTGCTGGAAGAACTCGACATTAGCTACTGTCTCTATATCACGGCGACTGGAATATTTTTTGCCGGCAAGTATTGCCACCGTCTGGTCAAGCTGAGGAGGAACATGCCCCCTCCATATTTCATGGTCAGAAAAAGATTTGTGCTGAACACGTCGAACGAGACAGAGGGAAAGGCCGTGGCTGATTCGATGCCCGTCTCGAGCACATAGAGATGGGATCAGGCATGTTCAATGGAGACACGCTGTGAACTATCATATGCAACTGCAAGGGTCTTCGCGTGCTCGACATACGTGGGTGCTTCAACGTGCACTTAAACGACGACCTCAGAAAAATTTGTGATTTAATACAGGCGTTTAAACGACCCTTTGATGATGTAAACCCAGGAAAATGTGGATACGAGATGTATAGTGATTTAGATCTCATCAATCAGTCATGGGGTGAATGGTTCTTCTGACATTTGCATGCATGCATGCATTTCTTTCGATTTTTCATATTTACTAGTAAATGTACGTGCTTTGCACGTATAAAAATGTATAATAAGAATTTTATCCAATTATAGTTAAATATGCTTCTAACTCATTTGGTTAAGGTGCAAGGTGTTTTTTTGTTTGGTTGAGTTCGATTCTCCATTTTGACAAAATTTTACTTTTTTCAACAATTTTTTACATAATTAAATTTTAAAATAAAATGGACTGTGATATAATGACGGCTAAGACGGCTTACTTTTGAGCCGTTTTAAAACCTCATTATATAGTGGAAGATATGATATCAGTATCTTAACATTAATACAACATCTCAGTGTAATCATATCCAAGAGATTTTGACATTTTCCCACACAGTGATAACATTTTACCTTCTTCAAGACGAATTTTGGCGGTGCAAATTCCACTGATATTTACGGTATCAGTGCCATTCACCATAATTAATGGTGATCGATAGACATTTATACAAGAAGAGTGGCCCGGAAGAGATACGAAAAAATTGGTTTCTTTTTCACAACCCTTTAAAATCTATTTATACGGCCAAACTATTCATCTTCACCAGCCTTCAAAACTAATTTATATAGATTCAAAACAAAACTAAACCGCCAAACTATTTAAAATTCACAACCCTTCAGAATAGTCTTAAAATGGAGAAGAGCAAAACCTACATTTGCGGATGGACCAACATCATCAAGGAGATCCTAGCCATGGTTTTGGTACTAAGGAAGATGTCGTCTGAGGAGGTTGTCCGCTTGTCTTTCGTTTGCTGGTCGTGGTGGAAGGCGCTGTACTGTTCATGCTTCTGGTCGGACGTCAAGTCGACCCAGTTGTACCGCAGGGTTAACCTAACCTCGAAAATTGACGAGGCAGTGAACAAGCTAGTTGCGCGCAGTGAGGAAAAAAAAACAGACTCAAAATTAGTTTAGATTAATCATACTGGTAATTTCTTGGTGTATCAGAACAAATTAAATTTGATTATAATTAGAATTCTTAATTTTTATAATATTAGGTTGTTAATTTGATTTGCATTACATTAAATCTTTACATAGATCGGACTCTAAATAATAAATTAGGATTAATATTTTGTATATACTTGAACATTCTCCATCCTAAATGTACCATACTTTGTTAAAAGTACGGAGGATAGCTATTCTCCGTGTTAAAAGCACAGAGAATGGGCATTCTCCGTGTTAGAAGCACGGACAATGGCCATTCTCTGTATTAGAAGAACGGAGAATGGCCATTCTCCGTATTAGAAGCACGGAGAATGGCCATTCTCTGTGTTAGAAGCACGGAGAATGGCCTTTACCTGTCCCAAATTGTTCCATACTAAGTTAAAAGCACATATAATAGCACCCAAAAAATGATAACAATAGAAAAATTCTACAGAACCCACATACCAGACTCGAACCTAGGCCTTCCATGCAAAAGCCAAACAATACAACCACCTAAGCTTGGAATAAGAAGAGTCAATGGAGGTCATTGAATATCCCAAACTTCCAATAACGAATAAAAAGTGTCGGTTAGGAACGTGTATATATATACATAGGGGTCCCAATTCATTTGAGTAGGTTACACATTTAACATGGCTCCAGAAAGATCATCTGGTTGGGAACCATGGCCAGAGTTTTCCTCCCGTCGTCGTCTAGCCTCTCCGCATGGAGCACCCTCTGCGTCGCCTCCGGCCCATGACTGGCTGGCGGAGGCTGCGGACTTCCTGACCTCCTACGGGTTGTCACTGGAGGTCATCGCTCGACCTTTTGATCCGGCGCCCAACTTTGACCTGTTGCCGATCACTCCGGAGGAACAGAATTTTCTGGAGAAGAGTGAAGGGTTATGCCGCCTGTGCCATAGGGCATGTGTGTGCACCCTGCAGGACTTTGCGGAGGTCCTCCGCGAGGCTAGTGAGGGGTCTACGTAGACCTCTTATTTTTTTTACTGTTTTTTTCCTCCTCTTGTATCCTTCGCTAGTGAATGTTCCGGCAAAGAAGCTGGGATTTAATGCAATATAATATTTTGTTAACTCAATTTGGTTTTGGCTGCAAGCGACTAACTATTTTATCTATTTTTCAATTAACAAATCTTGTTACGTCAAATCTATATATCTGCGACAATATCCCCATCAATGACTTGTTACGTCATAGAATTGATTATGCTGCTAGCGTCAAGTTCGTGCCATCAAATCCATTTTAAATATGATTACAAAGTAAACTAGAGGACAA
Organism: Iris pallida; assembly: GCA_029216955.1. NCBI lineage: Eukaryota > Viridiplantae > Streptophyta > Magnoliopsida > Asparagales > Iridaceae > Iris > Iris pallida. The sequence continues at coordinate 893,515 of JANAVB010001399.1, read as the reverse complement.
CTTTGAGTGTTTTAATTTTACTCTTTTCAGGTACATAGTCTTATTACCAAGTCGTCAAACAAAAAAAATTCGGGATGACAAAAATACGAGTATAGATCGGCTCAATGCAAAAAAATACGTTCAAAAATTCAATCAAATATTCGAAAAATAGAAATATTGAGATTAGAAACTTCACATTCTTAAATATGTTGTCAAATTTTGTTAATTAAACATGTTTCCACCACGTTTTTTGTGCCAAATGTTTCAATAATTTATACGGAACACGTTTAAAATTTCGCATGCTTAAAGTTTATGTTGTGATTTCACGTGGATATATACTAGTAATAATAGTAATAAATTTAATTTTGGAAAGTAGTTTTTAAAATTAGGGTCTCAGACTCCCAAAGGTTGGTGCTCTTATAAAATTTAAGACTCAAAACTATTCTAATTTTTTCCACTTCCCAAGGTCATATAAGACGGTCGAAATTTCCCTCTTCTTCTCTCAAACCCTCTTCCTTCTTCCAAACCCTCTTCTTATCAAAATGCCGCCGAAGAAACAACGACCGTCTCCGAAGGGAAAGAATCCACAAAGGGATGCGATACAGGCTCGAAGGACAGAACTTGCAAGGGCGACGAAAGCCAAGATTATGGTCGCTAGGGCAGAGTCCGAAAAGGCAGAGGCGGAAGCAGCGGCGGTGCATCGATGACGAAAGCGACGGCGGCAGCCAAGCCACCTGCAAAAAAGGCTCAAAAAACTCATTGCTCGACAAAGACCGAAAAATCTATCTTCGATATAGAGTCGTCAGAAGACTCAACTTATGAAGATCGAAGGCATACTCAAACGAAGGCTAAGGTGGCAAGGGATATAGAGTCATCAGCGTACTCCGATGATTTTGAATCCTCATCAGAAGAGGAAAATGAAGAGGAAGAACAATCATCAAAGAAGTTCCAGGATGGAGAGGAGGTAAAAAAATTTAAAGACTCTAAATCTAAGAAGATTTACAATAAATATTTCAAGAAAAAGGCTGTTATGCCTGAAAGATCAATTAAGATGGATGATGTCGAAAATGAAGCTTTCCTGGATATATTGAAATTCTATCAATTGGAGAAACTGAACAAATCCTGTCTTGAGAAAATCTCCCAAATAATAGTAAAATTTTTTTTACTCAAATCTTCCGGCTGAAACTAAAGAAAAAGAAGAGCATCAACAACTGGTATTTCTGAGAGGAAAACTGATTAGGGTAAGTGCTGCTGTCATCAACAAATTTTATGGATTTGATCCAGTTCCTGAGTTTGATATGAAAGATATTGATAATGTTTCCATGAGGGATGCAATTCATGAGATTACAGGTGTATTAGTGGGTGCCAAGACCCCTCAAAATATATATAAAGATCAATTGAAAACTTTGTATAAATTGTTGCATGTCTACGTATCTTAAACACTCAACCCTACTGGACATGAGTTTTCCATCCATCCCGAGAGAGTAAAATTTCTTTATTATATGGGGAAGAAAAAAGGATGGATATAGGTTCTTACATGTTCAGTAGAATGATGCATCTCGTGGAAAAACCAACTGCAAGGACAGCTCTCCCTTTCGGAGGATTTGTATGCTCAATAGCTAGTAAACATTCTGTCCCAAGCTTAGCAGGGGATGTTTATATTAAAAACAAAGGTCCCATGAGAAAACTAACCTTCATTCGAATGTTTGGAAAACGGGCAGCAGCTGCAAAAAAACCATCAACATCTGGAAAAACATCAACTTATGGAACCCAAAATACTAAGGATAGGGTTGATGATCTATATAATTTTGTTGCTGCAAACTTTGAGAATGTCTTCAAAGAGATGAAGACTATATCCGACAACCAGAAATTGATTCTAGATAAGATTAACCATATAGAGATTGAATTTGCTGACCAAGAATAAGATTTTCCTTCCCTCGTGAAGAAGGTAAATGAGGCTAGCCCAAACTCTTATGTAAAAATACACACTGTGCACATTGACACTCTAATGCTAGCCCTCACTTTGATACTTCTATTTATGTTTCTGTATGTTATTTCTACATATACAACGAGTCCATACTGACTATAATTTTTCTTATTCCATCCCTCAAGGTGTAGATGAAGGATATTTTGAGGAAAAAGAAGAAAAAGAAGGAGATGGAGATGGGGATGAAGATTCATCTTTTGAGTTTTGAAGTTTTTATTTCAATTTGGAAGTAATATTTGAATTGTAATATGGTTCTGAATATTTGTTGGTCTTGGCGGTCAAACTAAAATTTATGTTTGAAATATTGTAAGACTAAACTTTTCGCTTGTACTAAGTGCATGGTTCGTAATTTTTTTGGAAAATGTAATATGGTCTTGAATTTAGAGTTGGTATGATATTTGTTTGGATTATTGTATTGTGAATTATGCAGGTTCTATGTTGAATTACTAATGTGGATTGGGCAGATTACTGTAACATAGATTATGTAGTTTATTGGACTTGGAATGAAGTATACTTAATTTGATTATAATTTTTTGGTTAAAGCATTTATTTGATTTGCAGTTGGCCTTCAAAGATGATATTGATCGATTTGTAGATGGCCTTCACAGATTTCATGAGTCCTGGGTGCATTCTTAGGGTTTACAGATGGCCTCATTACGGATGCATTCCGGGGATCACTAAAACTTTATTTGATTATAATGTGTTTTGCTTTTTGTAAATAATCAGTACATCGATGCCATCAGTATGAATTCGATGTCAGTGTAATGCATAATGTAATCCTTCCTGTTCATCCCTTGTTATTGCTGAAGCAAAGTATGTAATGTAAGAAAAATTATCTTGGATAGTAGGTTAATTATATTCAAATACTCGCAAGCATTTTTGTGCAGCCATACAGTGGAAGTCTGATAAAATGATATTCACATTTTCTTGAACATGATTTAATATTAAAAAAATATACTTTGGTAAATGATATAAAAATACTATAAATATTTGGTGAAAAAAATATGCGATACTTGAACATTTTTTGTCATAAATGTACCATACTTTGTTAAAAGCACAGAGAGTGTCCATTCTTCGTGTTAAAAGTACGGAGAAGGGTCATTCTCCGTGTTAAAAGTACGTAGAATGACCATTCTCCGTGTTAAAAGAAGGAAGAATGGCCATTCTCCGTTTTAAAAGCTAGCAGAATGTTCATTCTCCATGTTAAAAGAACGGAGAATGGCCATTCTCCGTGTTAAAAGCAAGGAGAATGGCCATTCTCCGTCCAAAATGTACCATATTTTGTTAACATAAAAATTCGAATATACTTTGGTAATGATATTTTTTAAAAATAATGTAAATATTAGAAAGATGGTTAATATGACAAAATGTTGAACATTCTCTGTCCTAAATGTACCATACTTTGTTAAAAGCACAGAGAGTGGCCATGCTCCGTGTCAAAAGTACGGAGAAGGGTCATTCTCCGTGTTAAAAGCACGGAGAATGACCATTCTCCACGTTAAAAGAATGGAGACTGGCCATTCTCCGTGTTAAAAGCAAGGAGAATGGCCATTCTCCGTGTTAAAAGCAAGGAGAGTGTCCATTCTCCGTCTAAAATGTACCATACTTTGTTAACGTAAAAATTCGAATATACATTGGTAAATGATATTTTTTTTAAAAATACTGTAAATATTAGAAAGATCATTAATATGACAAAATGTTACAACACAAAAAATATTCTCTTCAAAAATATTATCATTAGAAAAGTAAAAATATTTTGTCCGATCAATACAGATTTTTTTTAAAATATGTGAGCAGATGATCCGTCCGACCTCAGAAGCAGGTTTCCTCAGTTCACCACACCACCATGACATGTAGCTTTATTAACAAAATATTAAATTGTTAGATAAAAAATAAAATTTCTGACAATGACATGGACAGTAAAATTAGAACGGCGCCGATGGTACTTCTCCTTGTTCGAGGAGGTCTCGACGACGTCCGACGCGAACCAGACCGATTCTTCTCGGCACCGCTGGTACTCATCATTTCTGGACCGATTCTTAATTCCTTTTTCATCTCCGTTTCTCTTTCCACCACCACCACCAACACCACCACGGCCTGTAACAAAAAAAAACAGAATTTATACGTTAATACACAAAATATTAAATTGGATGGACGAAAGAGAGAGAGTAAATATGAGTTAATTTAGGGTGTTAATTAAAAAAAATTAAAGTGAAGAATGACCTGCTAAAGCAAGTTACCAAGAGGTCAAAAGTCAAAATCAGTATTAGATGATGTTTCTACTCTATTATTCAATCCGAACCATTGGATCAACATCCAATGATCCAGATTTGGGATGTATCGATACATCCTTTTCCAGGGGATACATTGTAGAACGACCATATATATATATATATATATATATATATATATATATATATATATATATATATATATATATATATATATATATATATATATATATAACCAAAAAAGACTTTTTATTGATGTATCAGGCGCAAAATACCGAAGCCTATACAAGTAAAGGTGCCACGCACGAAGTGACCATAAAAACTAAAAAACGAAACCGAGCACCGGCGAGCGTAGCGAGCGGTCTATCGCAAAGCATGCCAAAACCTTTCTGAGGAGTGGGAACAACATGTCTGGAGTTTAAGAATCTGGCGGAGGACTTCGCAGATCAGTTGAGCCGGGTTGTATTGGCGTTCTTCATACCTGAATTTGTTCCAGTTCTTCCCGGGTACCCACATACCAGTGCCTGCAGCGATCTGGTGACAATGGAAATTTCCCCAGTTGACCAGGAGATTATTGAAGCCCCCGTTCAGATGCGTCTTCCTACACTATCGAGCAAGGTCGTACCAAATCTGATTAGCAAGATCTCCGGAGAGCAGGATGTGTTCCGCTGTTTCTGGTTTGTGGGAGGTGCAGCAGTGGCAGCTGGATGCGAGGCTAAATCCGATGGTGATTAGGGAGCCGTCGGTCGAAAGCTTCCTGTGCTGAGCTCTACAGATCAGGAATGACCACTTGATGGATATGCAAGATTGCCAAAAAGGAGCGATCAGTGGGGTCGACACGCCGTCGCCCCTGACCTCGCGCCTGGCAGAGGCCATCATGAACTTACCTCCGGCGGAGGGAGCCCAAAGCAATGTGTCAGGGAGATCGTTGATCCGAACGTCCGCGGCTTAGATCTCGGACGTCGTCTCCAGCCCAATCCATTCTCGTATTCGATCCCATTTCCAGCCCGATTCGGGGTCCCATTGATCCCTGATCGTGCAGTTTAGAGGGAGGGGGGCGATCGAGAAGAGATGGTAGACTGCATCCCCAATCCACCGTTCGAGGCATGGCGACGAAGACCCATTTCCATATTGCATACGGATAAAGGGTTCAGCTAGCTGACGCCCGTGAAGAATACGGCGCCAGGAGGCTGAGAAACGACTGTTGGCCACCGCTATCATTAGGTGAGAGTGTTGGAAGTATCTAGCTTTCATGAACCGCGTCCAGATAGCGTTGTGCGATCTAATCTTCTACTACAATTTTATGGAGCAGGCGTCCATAATGTGCGTTGATCTGATGAATCCGAGGTCCCCCTCATCCGTAGGTTTGGCTATCGTGTCCCAGCTGGCCTAGTGGTGCTTATCCTTACCATCATGATGGACCCAGAAGAAGTTAGCGAAGAGTGCCTCCAGGGAGGATAAAACCTTCAATGGCGGTGAGCTAACGGCCAGAGTGTAGATGGGGATAGAGTATAACACGTGCTTGATGAGGATCATCTTGCCTCCTGGAGATAGATTAGCGTTGTGCCATCCCTCGATCTTCTTTTGAGTCTTGTTAACAATCCCGTCGAAGATGCCCGAATTAGATCTACCGTAGACCAATGGGCACCCCAGGTAGGTGAACGGCGGGTATGCTGTAGTAAAGGAGGTGAGATTGGTGAGAGTGGCCGATTGGCTCCTGTCGGCTTTGTGGTAGGTATAGATGACACTTTTGTCACGATTGATACGTTGACCTGAACATCTGGTGTATTTATTCAGGATGCTATTGACCACGTCCACAGAGCCGGCGTCACCGGAGGAGAAGATGAGGATATCATCGGCGTAGGCCAGGTAGGTGATGAGGGGGCAGCCCGCGGTGGTATAGAAGTGATAGAATCTGGGGATGTTGACCATGTCGTTGAGGTTTCAGCTGAGGACTTCGGCGGCAATGATGAATACGGTGGAGGATAGAGGGTCTCCTTGAGGAACACCTCGACTAGATTTGAAGAAACTGTCTGCTTGGCCATTGATGACCGTGGAGAACCAAGAGTTGCTAATGGATCTGTATATTATGTCCATCCAAGTTTCAAAAAACCTGTACGCCCTGAGAACCCAAATCATGTATTGCCAGTCCAGGTGATCGTAGGCCTTTTCCATATCAAGCTTGATGGCTATATTTCCCCCCCTGGACGAGAATTTCATGCATATTATCATTTCCTGGGCTAGAAGGATGTTATCTGTGATGTTCCGCCCCGAGACAAAGCCGCTTTGGTTCTCGAATATAATCTTGGGGAGGATGTAGGCTATGCGGGTGGCGATGATCTTGGGGATGATTTTATTGACGAAGTTGCACAGGCTGATCGGTCTGAAATCTTTGAAGGTCTCCGGGTTATCTTTTTTGGGGATTAAGAGAGGTTGGCTCGAGATAAGGATTTAGGATAGCACCCTCCTTATAAGAAAGCGGTGGCGGCCTCGACCACATCGGTCTGAATGATGTGCCAGCATGACCAGAAGAATACTCCAGAGAATCCATCCGGACTAGGAGCGTTGTGTTCATCAAGGGCCCAAACTGCGGACTTAACTTCTTCATCGTTGAGTGGGGATAATAGAAGATCGTTATCCTGCTCTTCAACTAAGGGAGGGACCTTAGCCAGGAAGATCTCATCAAGGACTACAACATCTTTAGTGAAAAGTTTGGAGTAGAAGTTGGTGGCGGCCGCATGGATGCTACGCTGCTCTTTCAGTAAGTTGCCATTTTCGTCGACGATTTGATAAAAAAGTGAGTTGCTGTCTGCGTTCCCTAATGCAGGCGTGGAAGAAAGCGGAGTTTCTGTCGCCCTCGATGTCCCAAGATAACCTGGCTTTCTGCTTCTAAAATTCGGTCTCAACTTTCAAGCGAGATTTAAGGATAGCCTTGTTAAGGTTCAGTGTGGCTCGGTTCTCTGAGGAGCTATCTGTAGCAAACCTAATCTCAGAGCGAGTGACGTCGTCCTCCGCTGCCTTAATTTCTTGGAAGATGTTACCAAAAGCGAGTTTGCTCCAGGAAGTAAGGGCGCTCCTGGTAGCCTTGAGCTTCTCTGCTACTTTGATGAGGGGGTCCAGATTGTACGCCGAATTCCAGGCGTCGGCTACGATGTTATAGAATTGAGGATGGTGTCTCCAGAAGTCCAGGAATCTGAAAGGTTTTTTAATAGGGCAGGGGTTGTTGCTGACCTCAATAAGGAGGGAAGAATGATCGAATTTTGTGGAATTAAGATGGGAGAGGTTGGAGATGAGATTCATATCGGACCACCGGTTGTTGACGAGAGCGCGGTCCAGGCGGGAATATTAGCGACACGCTCCTTTTTGCCTATTGCACCAAGTGAAGGAGTTACCAGAGTAGGGGAGGGGGTGTATGTTTGCTTGAAAGATGAAGGAGTTGAAGTCGTTCATGGCTGGTTGGTGGGGAGGGCAACCCCTGACTTTTCCTCGATGCTTGCGATCGTGTTAAAATCTCCAATACATAGCCATGGGAGACTGTTGAGGGAGCCACTACAACAAAAAGACCTATTAATGACGCTCGACAAGGAGTTTTAAAGACGGCTGATACATAAGCGTTATTAAGTTGAAAAATACCTTTTTTCTATGACGGTTTGGGCTAATTCTGGGCTTTTTATAATGTTTATAAAACAAAGCGTTATTAATAGTTTAGAGCGGTGGCAAACTTGTAATATTTGTTAAGTTCATTTTTTGACAAAATCCCGTGCTTCAATAAATTTTTTCTCTCCCTCTGGTTCTGGTCTTCTCCTTCTCTGATCCTTTCTTCTCCCTCCTCTCCCCCAACTCCAAAATCCCATAGATCCAAAACCCTAACTCTAGTTTAGCAACACCCTCCTCTCCTCCTCTTCTTTTCCTTCCTTTCCCCCAAATCCAAAACCCTAACACTAGATACAAAACCCTAAACCTAGTTAGAAAGGGAGGAGGAGATGGGGAGGGAGCTGGCGGCGCGGGTTGGCTTCAGATCGGGTTTAGTGGGATCCGCCAAGCAGTTATCTTCTTGGCTTTCGCTGGTCGTCGATTCTCCTTCTTTTCCCTCCTTCCCCTACTCAGATCCACAAATGAGCTCAAAACTCTAACCCTAACCCCACCCCATCCCTCCTCCGAAAAAGGAAAAAAAAATAGAGACATCATCGATCGACGCATCCACCTCCCTCCCCTTCGCGAAATAGAGATCGGACTTCTCCCGCCGCTTCCAGCACTTCCTCGATCGGTCGACCCCCCACCTCGTGGGTGTTTGCAAAAAACAAAAGTGTAGAACTTTATTAATACAAACTTTATAAAAGATTACAATTTGAATTCTGGGAATGGTACAACTTTAGGAATCCAATCTGGATGACGATTGCTTTATCCCTTGGACGATGTGAACTCTGAAGACGAAGCCTCTGAAGTTGAAAACAACTTTGGAATTGAAGGCAAAAAGCCTCAGAAATTGAAGGCAAAATCCTCGGAAGAATGCAGCAGCACTTGGGCAAGAACTCCTGGACTCTCTGATTTCTCTATGATCTGATCTCTGATCTCTGATTCTTCCTGATCCCCTTAAATGGAGACTTGAAACTCTATTTATAGAGTTCTGAGAAATAACTAACTTTTAGTTATTCTGGACTGCGCATGATGGATTGCGCAGCAGTTGGATTGCGCAACAATGGACTGCACAGGCAGTTGCTGGATCATGGGCCAACTGTCTTGGACACATGGCATCATTTGATTGAAATGCGCATGATCGTGCATAGACGGTTGCCACGTAATGAGCAATTGATGGCATGAATGCCACGTGTATTTTGTCATTTGTGTTGATAGAACGCGCACACTGAATTGCGCTGGCTTTGGATTGCGCAGACTTGGACTGCGGAGGAAAGGATTACGCTGCCTTCAGATTGCGCACGCTTGACTGTGCACAATCCCAAGCGCGCAGGCTGACGTGGCAAAAATCATCATTACCTGACACAATCAAATCTTCCTGACAGCTGACAGCACGAAGAACGAGAAGGCTGTTCGTTTATTGTGCCGTACAGCGCTCGAGAACGGTTGACAGCTGGCAGCGCAATCTATTCCAACGCAGTCCAAGTCTGGGCAACCCAAAGCCAGCGTAATTCAGTGTGCGCGTTCTATCAACACAAATGACAAAATACACGTGGCATTCATGCCATCAATTGCTCATTACGTGGCAATCGTCTATGCACGATCATGCGCATTTCAATCAAATGATGCCATGTGTCCAAGACAGTTGGCCCATGATCCAGCAACTGCCTGCGCAGTCCATTATTGCGCAATCCAACTGCTGCGCAATCCATCATGCGCAGTCCAGAATAACTAAAAGTTAGTTATTTCTCAGAACTCTATAAATAGAGTTTCAAGTCACCATTCAAGGGGATCAGGAAGAATCAGAGATCAGAGATCAGATCATAGAGAAATCAGAGAGTCCAGGAGTTCTTGCCCAAGTGCTGCTGCATTCTTCCGAGGCTTTTGTCTTCAATTTCCGAGGCTTTTTGCCTTCAATTCCAGAGTTGTTTTCAACTTCAGAGGCTTCGTCTTCAGAGTTCACATCGTCCAAGGGATAAAGCAATCGTCATCTAGATTGGATTTCTAAAGTTGTACCATTCCCAGAATTTAAATTGTAATCTTTTACAAAGTTTATATCAATAAAGTTCTACACTTTTGTTTTTTGCAAACAAAATGGCGACTCTGCTGGGGACGACTTTCTCCTCCGATGAGGAAGTGACAACTCAATGTGACGTAGCGTCTATCGGAAAGACGCAGAAGACACTGGTTGTGAAGATCAACCAGACAGCCTACGAGGCTATGATCAACTCCAAGACCACTCATCGCACTGCAACCACTTCTGCCACAAGCAAAGTACGCCCAGTGTGGGTCCCAAAGACTGCTGCACAGTCCATTGATGCTGCCAGCAAGACTTATGCGCAATCTGTTATCAAGATTGCTGCACAGTCCAAAGCTTCTGTCATCAAGACTGCTGCACAATCTGTCTCTGCTACTGCTGCGCAATCTGCAATTGCCAGTACACAGAAGACTTCATATGCTGCCTTAGCCAAGTACAAGACTCCTATGCCCCTGGCGCAATTGGCTACCAATCTGTCTGTGCAGTCCAATGCTCCAGCATCCAGAGTCCATCCTAAGCATTCTGTAGCAAGAACTTCTGATGTGCAAAACACAATTTCTGTGACCAAAACCAGTGCGCCATCCATTCATGCGCAAACTACTCCTGCGCAATCCAAGAGTGACAGCCTTTTGGCTAAACTCTCTTCTTCTCATAACAAGGAAAAAGGCTCAGTTCCTCTTCCTAAACACACTGTTGCTCCTGTGCAATCTACTGGGGGTAGTCCTTTGGCTATTCCTCTTCCTCTTCAAAACAAAGGAAAAGGCCCATTGGTCTTTTCTCAAACTTCCTTGTCCCATGACTTGGAAGACAATAGAGGGAAACGCTCTTTAGCTAACCCTTCTTCACAAAAGAAAAGAAAAGGCCCTTTGGTCTTTTCTCAATCTTCTTCAGTTTTTACCGAAGAAGATCAATCTGAACGTGCCTCGGCACCAATCAGTACTAGAACTCTTTCAAACAAGGATTCTTCTTTCCTTTATGACAAGAGAACTTGTATTGACCAAAGAGGTATTCTGCCTACCCCGGTAGCAGAAGTCCAGGACCTCCCAACTCTCAAAATTTCTCGTTCCAGGCAGGGAAAACTGCTGGTGTCTCAAACGGAAACCCCTGGGGGTGAGTTTGCAGATCTAAAGACTTATCTCAACAGACCCACTTTGGTGAAACGCAAACAGCCAATGCCGAAGACCAAACATCATCAAAAATAAATCTCCAGGGTTAAAAATCCCGACACTTATGCCAATAAAGTGAGCACTTCCCTATACACTCAAGGGGCTAAACATTTGAAGAATCAGAATCATGTTCCGAACATTATCAAAGAACAAATCCCACAGAGTTTTTCTCATCCTGCTGTTGTTCCCGATCTCCGAGAACATCTCAGACAAAAATGAGACAATGTTTCAACACCTCCAGTTCAACCATCTCATCATCATTGCAATCACAAAGTCATCATCAAGTGTTGTTGTCAAACGACAAAACGATCTGTCTTTGATCGTTTGACTTTTGCTAAATCTGAAGCTATGTCAGAAGAAGATGAAGTCTTGTATGCTTCTGTTAACATGACTTCCCGAGACACTGGGGGTAGAAGGTGCTCTAAGCATGGCAAACCTCGTAAACCAAGTCAACGGTATTTAGAATTACTCCAAGAATCTTCTGAAGGAGTGTTTCGACATACCCGTTCTCGAAACTGAGTTACAATCGGTCAAAGGAATCTTCCTCAAAACCCTTCAGGTTATCTTCCTACTTCTCAGTCAGGAGACGATTCTTTCTCCGATTATGATGCATACAGTGAAAGCTCTGAACAGACAGTGTCTTCCACTGTACCAAGAGAAGTGACAGCTTATGTTGTCAATGAAGATCTAGATGCTTCAACGTCTACAAATCAAGAACAGCGAATCGCTGCACTAGAAGACAAGCTAAAAACCATGACTGAAATGGTTGCTAGTATGCATTCTATCATAGTGGCACAATATGCCATACCACCGACTGTACCTACTGCTATAAATCCAGAGATCATAGCATCTTCAGTACCTGCCAATACTGGGCTGGGGGTAGTTTCTCCTCAAATGCCTCATGTACAAGTACAAGTTCAAACTAGACCTAGTCAATCAGGAGCTGGGGGTAGTACTTACAATGCTGTTCCTCCTCCTACCACTGTAACTCAACCTGCTCTTTTTTCATCGTTTGAAGACGCCAATGAAGCTGTCAAACTCTTGCAAACCCAGTTCGAAGCTTTCAAAGAGAAAGACAACTTGCAACGATTGGGGATCAAGCAGCCCTACCCAGTTGAATGGAAAGAAGTCCCGTTCCCACCAAAGTACAAGATCCCAACGATCTCTTTGTTCGATGGCAGTACTTCTTCTAGTCAGTTCATCAATCATTTTGAGGTAATGACCGTTCAACTCCAGCCAAATGACGCTCTTCTTACCAGAGTGTTCGTCGGTTGTTTAGCCGGCGTAGCATATGACTGGTACAGAAGTTTGCCCGATGGTTGTATCACTTCCTTCTCAGGTCTCAAACAAATCTTTCTGGAACGGTTCTATGAAAGATTCAACGACATGACTATGTCGGCTCTCAACAAAATCAAACAGAAACACAATAAAACTGCTGAGAGTTTTATCGAACGGTTCCGCCGTGAAGCCTTGAAGATGCCTCCTGGAACTCCAGCTGCTGTCACTATTGATACTTGTAAGGCAAATCTTTTGCCTATCATCAGTATGTGGACAGGATCTACCCAGTTCCAAGATTGGCCTTCATTCATTGTCAATGCCAAAGCTGCGGAAGTGGGTGCCGAGAAGTTCAAGCAATTGGGGGTACAAATGTCTAATCCCGATCGAGATGAACACCAGACATCAGGTGGTGGTAACCGCCAGAACAACCGTAAAGCAAAAGAGACTTTGAAGATCAATCTGAATAAAAATAAAGAATCTTTGGCTGTCAATGTGGCTCCGCCTACATCCACTCCTACTCCTTCTGCACCTCCACCGAGGGAACCTCGTCCGAAAGTAGAATATTCCTTCGACGAGAATGACACTGCAAGCATCTTTGAATGTTTACTTAAAAGCAACAAGATTCAGCTCCCAGACCCAAAGAAACCTGATGAAGTCGGTAAGACAGATCATCCTAAATATTGTGTCTACCACAGGTTCATTGGACACCCTACTCGAGCATGCTACGTGCTTAAAGGCAAAATTCAAGAGCTTGTCAATGCTGGTGTCGTTACTCTGCAACAATACGAGAAGACCGTGACTGCAAACATGGTTTCGGTCCAGTTCGGTGACTTTCCTCCGCAGATGGTACAACACGGTGTCATTCCCATTTCCAAGGCTACTCTGAAGATTGAAAATCTTCCTCCTCCACCAAATGAAGATCTTGTCCCCTTGTCTCTTGACAACGGCAAAATTATGTAGATTCATCCCGATCTCGCTCAGGAATTCGAAGTGCCCTCTTCTTCCAAGAAGAAAGGTCGTTTTAAAGGCACGACAAAAACTTGCAACATGGTGTCCTTTGACCCTATAGTTGACGAAGAAATTCTGCTAGGCACCAGACCAGGGAAAGCCTATTTGAAAGATTATTCTGAAGCTCAAGAGGATCCTGCCTCTTCTTCTGAACCTGTTCCAGTACAATCTACTTCCTCTGAAGAGATTCCTTCCACATCCTCACCAGTTGTAGTGCCTATTCCTTCCAAGCCGATGGTTGCTGACAAAGGCAAGCAACAAGTCCGCTTTGATAAATCCCTGAAGAAATCATCTCCTACAGGACTTGAAAAGCCATACAACTTTGATATATTGGCTTAATTAGCCAATACACCGGCTAGGCTATCAATCTTTGAGCTCTTACGCTTTTCTAAAGAGACTCGAGAAACTTTAAGTGAAGCTCTGATGCAGGCTAAAACTTGCTTAACTCTGCTCAAAAAGCCGGAATCAGAACCAGTCTCTTGCTGTCATTGTCATAGTGTCCTGGAGTTGATTCCAAACATCACTTTCACTCAGGATGATATGCTACTGGAGGATAATAGACATGATCGTCCTCTCTACTATACAGGGTATGTCGATTCGATGAAAGTCGATCGTATCCTGATAGATCCAGGGTCTGCTCTCAGTATCATGCCAAAGACGATGCTAGACGCATTGAAGATACCAATGCATAGTCTTTCAAGCACAATCACCACTATCTTGGGATTCAACCAAGGAAGGAGTGAACCTTTGGGCAAGATCCGCTTAAAACTCCAAATAGGCAATCTTCGCACAAAGGTGACCTTTTATATCATCGACAATCATGGTTGTTCTTACAACGCTCTTTTGGGAAGACCCTTCCTCCATGAACATAACATTGTTCCATCAACTCTTCATCGATGCTTTAAATATGTCGATGGCAAAGGAGAAGTTCACAAAGAAGTTGTAGACCTTTATCCTTTCAAGGGCGTCGAAGCATATTGCAACGATGCTCGTATGTATAAGGAAGAATTTATGAAAGTGGTATTGGCCATGGATACTGAAGAAGACCAAGAAGCAGTGCCTAAAGACACTCTTATTATACCTGTCAAAGGGCGTGTTTCCCATCCTCAGTCCTCTAAACCACTGGCTATTCACTTGCCAATTCATAAAAAATCGGTTGATGGCGATCATGATAAAAGGGAGCTCACCTCTTCTGAGCCGCTTGTTATCGACTTACGTCGTAACAAGGACAAAAAGCAGCTCACTTCTTCTGAGCCACTTGTTGTTGATTTAACTCATAACAAGGAAAAAAGGGAGCTCACCTCTTCTGAGCCACTTGTTATTGACCTCTGTCGTAACAAGCTTCCTCCACGTTCTTCTTCTCCCCCTCTTGTAATCAATCTGACCAAGCCTGTTAAGGCTAAAGGTCTTGCTGTAAATACAGATGTACAAATTAATGAAAAAGCATCTACTTTCTAGTATACTGATGTTATTTATCATAATAAATGCTATTTGGATATGTTAGATAGCTTCAAATCATTTACAATGGGAGTTGTACAATCTCTTCAAACAGAAGTTTCATTTGAAGATCCGGATGACTCTTACCGTATTATCCCTGCTCGAAAGAAAGGCAAAAGTCCAATACTTTTTAGTAAAGGACCAGAACAACAATTCAGCTATATGGATGATAGCAAGCTTAACAATACAGGACATCTACAACTCCGTCGTTATAGTCAACAATCAAAAGACATCATCCGTAAGATGGGTTATGACTTTAAAAATGGCCTCAACTACGGTAAGGGTAGACGAACTCCTATTCGTACGGCTGTTCCAAAAGGAAAATCTGATATGTACTATAGCAAGACCAAAAGAGGTCTTGGATATGCTTCTCCTCCGATGTTATCACCAGCAGTTTCCGACTCTGATAGCGAAGTACGTTCTAACTCTTCTGATTCCAGGTCATGGGATTCTGACACCAGCATTGGTGAAGTCCATCGTGTGATCGTATCTTCTAATATGGTCTCTGCTGAATTTCCGGAAGGCAATGATGAGGATGTTGAAGAAAATCCTGAAACAGATCCTTGGGCTCAACGGATGAATAATCAGTGGGTACTCTGATTTGAACAAAGAGAACCTCCTACTGAAGATCAATTAGTTCAAGTTGATGTAGGAGAAAGCGAGTCACCTCGTCCAATCTTTATTAGTAAGAATCTTCCAGAAGCAGATAAGCAAGAGTTGATTCTTCTCATTAAAGAATACATTGATGTCTTTGCTTGGAGTTACGAAGACATGCCAGGTTTAGATCCCAAAATTGCTACTCACAAACTGAATATTCTGCCTAATGCTAAACCAGTCAAACAGCAGCAACGGCAATTCAAGCCTGAAATGATGGACGCAATTGATGATGAAGTCAAGAAGCTTATTGCTTGTGGCTTTATTCGAGAAGAACAACATCCTGATTGGGTAGCCAATATTGTTCCAATCCTGAAGAAAACCGGCAAAGTTCGAGTCTGCATCGACTTTCGGGATCTTAATGAAGCATGTCCAAAGGATGAATTTCCTCTCCCTATTACGGACGTCATGATTGACAATACCTGTGGGTTCGAGCGAATATCTTTTATGGATGGATTTTTGGATACAATCAAATCAAGATGAATCCCGAAGATGAAAAACACACATCCTTCCGCACTCCTCGGGGAGTCTATTGCTACACAGTGATGCCATTTGGTCTCAAGAACGCTGGTGCAACATACCAACGAGCTATGAGTACCATTTTCGGAGATCATCTTCGCAAAACTGTCGAATGTTACGTTGACGATATCGCTGTTAAAAGTCGTCTGAAAGAAGATCATATCCAAGATTTGAGAATAATCTTCAATCTCATGCTCCAACATCAGCTCAAGATAAATCCCACCAAGTCATTCTTGGGTGTCTCTAGTGGTAAGTTTCTCGGCTTCGTCATTACCTCTAAGGGTATACACGTGGATCCCGAGAAGATCAAAGCCATTCAAGAGATGCGTCCTCCACGCAATCTAAAAAAGCTACGAGGATTCCAAGGTCGACTTGCGTACATCAGGAGATTCATTTCGAACTTGTCTGGACGCTGCAGACCATTCACTCAACTAATGAAGAAGGGTGTATCTTTTATTTGGACTGAAGAATGTCAACAAGCATTCGATGACATCACACGATATCTCATGAACCCACCAGTCTTGGTGCCACCAATCTCAGGTATTCCATTCTTAATGTACGTCCGTGCTATGGACCATTCATTGGGTGCTTTATTCGTCCAAAAGAATAAAGAGGGTCATGAACAAGCCATCTACTATCTCAGTCGTACTATAATTGGTGCTGAACACCGTTATAGTCCGGTTGAAAAAGAATGTCTAGCCCTTATGTTCGCCGTTCAAAAGACAAGGCATTATATCATCGGTCAAACTATTCATGTCATATCCCGAGTCAATCCTCTTCGGGTACTGATGAAAAAGCCTAGCACGCTCAACTCTCGGCTGGCTACATGGGCCATTCTTCTAGCCCAATACGATATGGTGTATGTTCCTCAAAAGTCTGTCAAAGGTCAAGCACTAGCGGATTTCTTAGCAGCTCATCCTGTTCCAGAGACGTCCAAACTTTACGATAAAATTCCAGACGAGACGTTGGAAGTCAACATGATCTCTGAAGAATTTCCAACCTGGCATCTATTCTTTGACGGAGCATCCAGAATTGGACCTAATGGTGCTATTGTAGCAGGAGTTGGAGTTGTTCTCGTTTCTCCAGACGGATCAACTATCCAAAGAGCTTACTCTCTAGATGAATCTTGCTCCAATAATGTAGCAGAGTACAATGCTCTACTCATCGGTCTTCAATTAGCCAAGCAATTGAATATCGAATATCTTGAAGTTTACGGGGACTCTAAGCTGGTTGTCAACCAGGTTAGAGGAACTTATGAAGTCCTCCATCAAGATCTGGTACCTTACTTTGAAGCAGTAATCAACATGGCTACATCATTCAAAGCTTTCTTCATTGAATATGTACGTCGAGCATGCAATATCGAGGCATATGCATTGGCCAATCTTGCAGCTGTCTTAGCTATTCCCATCAGAAGACAACAAGTGGTGGTTATCTCTAATCGAAAATTGTTTTGTGTCGAAAACAATCGTAACATCGAGTTCAGTAATCTTGCTGAAGTTAATGTTATCAATAAAGATTGGAGAACTCTTTTCATCGACTTCGTGGTTCACGACATACTCTCCGAAGATCCTAAGGAGGCTACAAGTGTTCGACGACGATCTTTACGATTCTACTACAACCAAACCACTAAGACTCTCTATCGATGAACTTATGACGGCCTACTCTTACGCTGTCTTGCTGGTGATGAAGCAAAACAAGTACTGCGTGAAGCTCATGATGGTATCTACGGAACACATCAACCCGGTCCTAAACTACAAGATCGCATCCGACGTATGGGTTACTATTGGCCCTCTATGGTATCAGATGCCATCGAATATGCAAGAAAATGCCTAGCTTGTCAAATACATGCGGATTTTATTCATCAACCTTCAGAATTTCTACATCCGACAGCCGCTTCTTGGCCTTTCGAAGCTTGGGATATGGATATCATAGGTCCTATTAATCCTCCTTCTTCCAGAGGACATCGGTTCATTCTAGCAATAACCGACTACTTCTCTAAGTGGGCTGAAGCTATACCTCTGGCTGAAGTCAAGACTAGCAGTGTCATCAACTTCGTCAAACATCATGTCATCTACAGATTCGGTGTACCTCGACGAATTATCCATGACAACGGACCGCAATTCATCAACCAGAAATTCACCAGATTCTGCGATGATCACCGGATTGACAACGTTGCCTCAACTGCCTACAATCCTACTGCTAATGGATTAGCTGAAGCTTTCAAGAAAACTATTATCAAGCTCCTCAAAAAGTTTGTATCTACTAACAAACAGAATTGGAGTGAAAAGCTTGGCGAATGTCTATGGGCCTACCGAACTACGGTCCGCAACCCTACAGGCTTTACACCTTTTTTTTTGGTGTATGGCTGTGAAGCAGTTCTTCCTCTGGAACTTCAAATTCCTTCTTTACGGATTGCCATTGCTAACGAGCTCACTACAGAGAACAATGAACTTCTTCGACTTCAAGAATTAGAGGCACTTGATAAGAAGCGGTTAATGGCTCAACAACATATTGAGTTATACCAAGCTCGCATTTCTAAGACTTTCAACCGCAAAGTGGGAAGGTCCCTACGTTGTAAGCAAAGTCTTCTTAAATGGAGTCTATCAACTCTCAGAGCTCGACGGTCGAATTGCAAAGATGCCTATCAATGGCAAGTTCCTTAAAAAGTACTATGTGTAAATATAAATGCTTGTAAATCATCAGACAAGTTCAAGTTTATAAATAAAATTTTATTTCATCATGAATAATAGTACATGATATTAAGAAAGGTCACTATCATCCTTCTCTACATTTGGACGCAGACCACTGCCGTCCTTTTCAAAAACACGGTCGGCAAAAGAGCCGAGAACCTCCTTGCTGGAACCCACTAGGAACTTGCAAGCGGCCATCCTCATGGCTTCCTCTTCTTCAGTCCTTCCTGGTTCAAGCAAAAAATCCAGGATGTCTCGCGGTGGCTTGGGTGCAGACGAAACTTCGCCTGCTTCTGCCTCCTTTGACTGAACTGGATCGACAGGACATTCTTCAGTGCCCTTCTCAACCTTCGGGGCAAGTTCAGGCTTCTTGGATGCATCTCCAGATGACATTTTTATGGTGAAAAGTGAAAGTACTCATTCCTGTCAGATTTCTGTTCTATTTATATGCAGAGATTTCTCAAACAACGAAGCGACATATTCACCCGACGGTTCATCCGTTCATTCATTATCACCCGACGGTTCGCCAGTTCCTTCATCATCACCTGACGGTTCATCCGTTCATTCAATTCACTTGACGATTCATTCATTCATATTCATGGTTCATCCATTCACATTCATTCGACGGTTCATCCGTTCATTTACCACCTGACGGTTCGTCCGTTCATCATCATCCGACGGTTCACCCGTTCATTCATCAACACTTGACGGTTCATCCGTTCGTTATTATCCATTTTGACAGTTTGTCTGTTCATTCCATCATTTGACGGTTCCTGTTCATCTCACATACACTGACGATTCAGCATCGTTCATCATCCACATCAGCAACTTATCGTTTCGATTAAGTTGTCAATTGAGATAATAATATTCGGTATATTCTGCCACGTCCATGTTACCTCTGAGCAGATATAATGAATATAATTATTTTCTACAAAATCATCAAGAAATATATCATGTCTTGCACCTCTGAATATATTTTCTATCTCTATTATTTATATCTGAACAAGATATGCAACAAATAATAGAGCCACAGCAAAAATGTCTTTTATTAATCAAAATATGAGACATTACAAAAAAAACACATGTACTACAAAAGACATAAAGATACAAAATGTTCTACTAAGACGGAGGTATTATCAGATTATCAATCTGTTGCTTTAAAGTCTGCAGCCGTTCTTCACGAGTGGACATCACCCTCATTCTGGCCTCTTCTATCCCGGTTTCTTCATTGAAAGCAGGCATGGCCACCATTCGGCGAGTAATCTCAGCATTATGAGTCGCCACGTACTCATCCCTCTCCTGAATCAGAGCATTGAATTGTTGGACTGCAACCTGATGATCAGTAACTTCATCTTCTAACTCCTTCTGGAGACGAGCAATCTCTGTCCTCAGCTCAGCAGCTCTCTTCTCTTTTCTCTCAGCCATCAAGGTTACTGATTCCAGCTTGGAGTTATATTCAGCAGATTTTGTGGAGAAAGCTTCCAAAAGATTCTGGAGATTCACCCTTTCAATGTCAGCTGCCTGAGCCAGTTGTTCGAATTCTGCCTGCACTAGAGACTCCACGTCTCCTTGGTTGAGCTCTTTATAGTTTTTGATGGAAATCTCTAGCTCATTCAAAATATGATCCAGGAAAGTGGCCTGAGCCTCGTCACCTTGTTCCCGGATAGCCCTTACTAAGAGAGAGGTTGTACCCCTAACCATAAAAAAATCAGTACCCTTTTTTTCTATCATTCTATTTACTAGAGGTCCCAAAGACTCAAAAAAGCATCTGGTAAATGATTGGATCACAAGATTATTAATCACTATAGCACCAGGAGTTGCAGCTACTCCTGTTGATGACGAGGCTGCAGGATGTTCAATCTCTCGCGTCTGGACAACAGGCTCTTTGAATAAAGGAGCCAAAGTGGAGCTAGTTGCCCCTCCTGGTTGTTCCTCTGCAAAAGTAAAAAATTGTTATTTTGCCTGTTGTTTGTTATTGTCCAAGAAGATTAAAGATGTAAACTGTCTTACCATGGTTGAATCCAGCAATGAGCCTCTCATCTGCTGGAATAGACTCTAGCCGAGCAGAAGTAGCTTCAGCCATAACAGCTTGGCTACTGCCCGCTTCAGAACCACAGGATAAATGATGACTGCTACTAACAATCACTGTCATTATAGGCACTATGTCCGTGCACGTCGGAGGTGCTAGAGGAGTCTCAAGATCTGCAGGAAATACAAATAAAGACGTTAGCTATCAATCTATTTAAGAGGAGATTGCTAATTTTATTTTATACCTTGAGTACCAGTGGCGGGAGTTTCTTTCGGAGCTTCTTCATCTGCTGATTTTTCTGGAGATACTTCTACCTCAACATCCTCTTTAGGATTTAAGGTATCAGCGACGTTTTCTGGAGGTACTTCTACCTCAACATCCTCTTCAGGATTTAAGATATCATCGACAGCATTAGGAGATATATGCACTTCATCATCCCTTTCAAGATCTTACATATATTCATCAATATTCTCGAATGAAGAGCTCTCCTCATCTTCACCTTCTTCTGGTACATTCCCGTTGGCAGTTGCAGCTTGGTCAAAAGAGTCTTCCAGCGGGCTGTAGTTGCAATCTTCTAGAGCCGCAATCACTTCACGATCTTCCTCTTCACGGAGGGTCCTAGGAGTAGGAGGAAGTTGAGTCGTCTCCACAGCAAGTGGAAGAGAGCGTATAACATCTTGCTCTTCCTCCATGATATCTCCTCTGGGCTCTTCGGCCTCAGTTCTCGGATCAGGATCTTCCCTCTGCTCGATCTCTTCCCTATATTCTGGACTAGGAGTTTTATTCCTAGACTCTGAAATAGGAGTGGGAGATGGCATAGTGAATCCCGCTGCAGCATCCACTACTATTGAAGACGGGGCTCGTCTAGATGGAGAGGCCATTCGATTTCTTCTTTGGGCCAGCTTCTTTATTTTCAGAGGCCTCTCAGGGCTCTCTATATTTACAGTCTCGACTTGTCTTTGGACAGAGGTCGGTGTGGTAGCCTCTTCTTGCTGAATTGTCTCGGCCAGCTGCCGAGATTGAGATCTAGTGGTAATCTTCTCAGAAGAATGATCTAAGATCAGTTTCTTCTTTGCTGCCGGAGCGGGAGGCTCCTCTCTTCTCCTCTTCTTGGCTGGAGATTTAGCCACCTTCAAAGAGATACATAGTGGTGCGTTAACCTCTTGAGGGAACATAACGTCCCTTGAAGCTTCCAAAGGCGCATCTACTGGCTCATGTACCTCATCATTTCCTATGAGCGACATGACGACTCCTCCCCTCTTCAATCTTGTTGAAGACGCGAAGCTATCCGCGAGATTGAAATTCTCAGCAAAGGTGTTCGAAGACGTATAGAATACTGAGTATGTAAATAGCATCCGAGGGCCATGATTGCTATTTACTGGCATCGAGAATGTTACTTTCGTATCTCGAGCATTATAATAAGCCCATGCTCGGGCCCCATCTATCAAAAAACCCTTTCCTTGAAGGCACGTAATAGCATTTCCCACATGGAATTGGTCGTACCCGAACTGCCGAGCAAATCGACTGGGGAGATATGGCTCTAAATAACATTCATCTTCAAACCGGTACACCAAATGGGACGGTCGAATTGTCTTCAACCACTCAAAAGCTGTACGGCTCAAAGGTTGCATCTTCGAGTCAATCATATTTGTCGGCATTTGTTCATATCCAGCAGGAGGAGGAGTGCAACAAAAGTTTCATCCTTTGCTTAGGTTCAGAGCATATGTACAATCTCTCAGAGCAGTGTATTTCCACTTACCATGAGAGTATCTCCGCAAAAAGCTGCCGTCGATCGGTCCCATGCCGGGGTCCTTCAAAGTAGGATGGTGAAGGAGCAACCACCCAGATAGATATGTATACGGCAATTCCAACCGAGGAAATTCTTTTTCACCCTTAGATTTCAATATCAGATCGACGTACAGACGAAGACCGGCATTCAACTTACAAGTCATCGCTGACAAAAGATCCATCTTATAGCCGAAGACTAATCTAACGACGGCAAAAAGAACACTGCGATGGAAGCGGTCTACAGCACTCGATCCTGGGATTACAAACCGACGGAGCCAATATGTCAGAAACCCTGCTAATTAGGCTTCTTTTGACATAGATCTATATCCTACTCTCAAATAACTCTCGAGAGTATTTCTTTTCTTCAAAGGAGGACATTGATGATCATCCTTCATCTCTTCATCAAAATCACCACTTTTTTCCATCACTTCTGTGTTGCTCAAAGGCTTAAAGAAGTCAGGATAGCATCTATCATGTTCCTTGGTCTTCGGTTCTTTAATGTGGTTAAGGAACAGATAAGGTAACTATTTTAAGGAATAACAGGTATTTGATGTAGTACTTTTGTAGAACAGAGAACAGATTTTATAATGACATAACAGTTCTTCGAAGACTGCTACCATTTTTGTGTTCTCTTTCCGAAGTCTGTCCAACTCATCATTGGTTGGGATAAATTCTTCATATGGGGCATCCCCCATTGGCAAGTAAGAGATGTACTGCATCTCATGAAGTGCAAATCCGATTTCTCCGCCATGAGTCATGAAGGTCCCTGTTCTGTAATTGTACCTTTCTGCTATAGCCAAGAACAGATGGGGTTGGGGGCAAAACCATAAACAGTGGCATGTACTGCTTGGTACAAGTTGATTTGCTGGAGTTTGTTTTCAAACTTGGTCAGAATCCAGTTTGCTATGTAGTTCCATCTCTTAAAATCTGGATTCACCAATCCAGTTAATCTGATATCCTGCTCAGGATACCTTCCTTCGACCTTCATAAATTCATTTGCGAATATTGGAGTTCTGACAGGCAATAACAAGGAAGAATTTTCCGGCAGAATACAACCGGGTTTCAAACCTCTTAACAAGACACTGTACCGTTCTGAGGAACTGTTGAACATGTCCTTCTTGCTCGGCCCCTTCTTCACAAAAATCCTTCCTGGATGGGCATCTTAGAAAGGTGTAAGGTTCCATTCCATCTTCCTCGGATAGCTCGCATGAGCATACCGAGATAAGGGGAGGCAGCGTGAAACATCTGGTATCGAGAATGACCTATCCGTCTGATGGACAATCCTTTCTTCCATCCTTGGTCTCGGTTGAGAGCTTTTCTCAAAAGCATCACCGAACAGGAATAATAGCTTCTTGTGAATGACAGCGTCTGCTGACTCCAGTGGTTGTCCATTTATCAAACATTGCAGTGTCTCATTATCTTGGGATATCAAAATAGCCGGACGGGAGGTTGGCAGATCATATTGAGGATAGTGTACATGAGATAGGTCCTCTTTGTATTCTGACTCTGAAAGAGTTCCTACAAAGTCCTCATATCCGGGATCTTCTCTAGTATTAACTGTATCAGACAGAAAAAACAAAAATTCAGTACAAGTCAAGTCAAAAATTTTGTCATCAGACTGCGCAACATCAGATTGTGCAATATCAGATTGTGCAATAATCTGATTGTGCAAACAAATAGTCATCAGTTTGCGCTGGCAGTCCCGCACAAATCAGCAAACTGTGCTGACTTTTGCCAGCGCAGTTCAACCGATTGTGCAGAGAGTTGTCCTTCATAAAAATGAAGAATGAACTGATTTGTGCAACCAGAACCCTAAAAAGGGTGGCGCAGTATGATCACATCTCTAAAAAGAGATGGATTCTGAAGGAACAGTGAAATCAAAACTCTAAAAAGAGTTTGTGATTAGGTCATCTACCTATCATCGTTGGATGAGCAGTTTCGTGACGAGAAGCACGTCGTGCACCCCTAGCCGATGACTCGGCGGGAGCCTTGTCCTTAGCAGCGGCGGAGGATCGTTGGAGAGCCATCGAGATCGTCGGAGAAGAAAGGAAGAAAGAGCTCGGAAGTTTTTCTCTCAAGTGCACGAAGAAAACAAGTAAAGAATACTTCGAAGGAATTAAAGAGCTATTTATAGTTTTTTAAAACGAAACGGCCGCCTTAGATTGCACCTAAAAATGGGGCTAATCCCTCAGATTGCGCAGACAGCTCACTACATGCGCAAATTGATTTCAATTTCAAAATTCAAAGTATTTCAAAATTTTGAATAAATTCAACTTTCGAAAACTTTGAAGGGGGTCTTGTAGGTCCTAAAAAATCAAGTTGCACACATCAATAAAGTCAGAAAATCAAAAAATACAACTTTTAGATGAACTGTGCAGACATCAGATTGCGCATCCTTCAGATTGCGCACGCTAGACTGCGCACACTCCCAAGCGCGCAGGCTGACGTGGCAAAAATCATCATTGCCAGACACAATCAAATCTTCCTGACAGCTGACAGCACGAAGAACGAGGAGGCTGTTCGTTTATTACACCGCACAGCGCTCGAGAACGGTTGACAGCTGGCAGCGCAATCCATTCCTGCGCAGTCCAAGTCTGCACAATCTAAAGCCCGTGCAATTCAGTGTGCGCGTTCTATCAAAACAAATGACAAAATACACGTGGCATTCATGCCATCAATTGCTCATTACGTGGCAACCGTCTATGCACGATCATGCGCATTTCAATCAAATAATGCCATGTGTCCAAGACAGTTGGCCCATAATCCAACAACTGCCTGCGCAGTCCATTGTTGCGCAATCCAACTGCTGCATAATCCATCATGCGCAGTCCAGAATAACTAAAAGTTAGTTATTTCTCAGAACTCTATAAATAGAGTTTCAAGTCTCCATTCAAGAGGATCAGGAAGAATCAGAGATCAGATTATAGAGAAATCAGAGAGTCCATGAGTTCTTGCCCAAGTGCTGCTGAATTCTTCCGAGGCTTTTGCCTTCAATTTTTGAGGCTTTTTGCCTTCAATTCCAGAGTTGTTTTCAACTTCAGAGGCTTCGTCTTCAGAGTTCACATCGTCCAAGGGATAAAGTAATCGTCATCTAGATTGGATTCCTAAAGTTGTACCATTCCCAGAATTCAAATTGTAATCTTTTACAAAGTTTGTATCAATAAAGTTCTACACTTTTGTTTTTTGCAAACAGTAGAGAGGTGGCTGGGGACCCTCACGATCGCGTCCCTCTATGCGCTCAGGGTCTACTTGATCCAGGGGTTCTATGTCGTCTCCTACGGATTGGGGATCTACTTGCTCAACCTCTTGATCGGCTTCCTCTCGCCGGTCGTGGATCCGGAGTTTGAGGGACTGGACGGGGCCTCGCTGCCGACGAGGGGGTCAGACGAGTTCAAGCCCTTCATGCGCCGCCTTCCCGAGTTCAAGTTCTGGTAGTTACTTACTACCCTCTTTTTTTGAGCTATATCGGTTGAAATCTGAAGATTTCTAGCAGAGAAGCCCTGGCATTGGGTGCCGTGTCTGTGCCTTGTAAATGCGCTAGGACACTATGTGTTGTGTTGGTATCGGATTTGGACACTAGTCGTGTCAGTGTCCTGGCGATAAAGAGGAAGGATATTGGTTTTGGTACTACAGGTATAGGTATTGGTATTGGTTAAGCTGCATGGAGAGAGGTTCTGTGGGTTAGCCATTGAAGTCAGGATTCGAATTGGAGGTGAAGAAGATGTTATGATCCATTGGTGAAGAAGATGTTCTCATACACTTACCACCCCCCTCTGTTGTTCATCTTCTGATGTTCAAAATTTTGGAGGTGAAGAAGATGTTATGATCCATTGGTTGTATCTTCTGTTGTTCATGGCCGATCCATTGACCATAAGAACATGTATCATACACTTACCACCCCCCCTCTGCTGCAAAATTCTCATTTTCTTCCCTATATATCAACAATCCATGAGCTTGTGACTTTGGGAAAATTTCGAGATAGATATGCTGCAAAACTCGGTTAAGCATTGTATGCTGCAAAACTCGGTTAAGCATTGTAGGTATATCGAGCCAACAATCTTGATAGATCCTCCATTAAATTGAATAAGTGTATAGCTCCCCTTAGGCGATGATGACAACTAAACAAAGAAAGTGTACTTTCCCCTTTATCCCTTCTTGATTCTTTTAAGGTTGGTGGCAAGTAAAACTGTTTTAGTAGAAAGTGATGAGTTCCCATTCATTTGCAACTTGCTGTGGAGCTGGTGCCATTAATCTTGCACTTTTTGCTAACTGTAGAGAAAATTAACATTGTATTATATGATGTCTGAATTCATACTTTAGACTACCATTTTTTCTCGTCTTGTATTCTCATTTATCCTTCAATTTCTTCTATGTTTCTCTTCCTCGGCCAATGGCGAGGCACACAGTGCAGCCATTACTTGTCAGGGGAATTAGAATTTAGGAGAGGAGATGAGAGGAGATGAGAGGAAAAAAAGGAAAAGGAAAAAGAAAACGAAAAAAAATAAGAACAAGAATTTTTTTTGGCAATAATAATTTGGCTGCTCCTTCAGATGGCAAGGCAGCTCCATTGCAGCCATTTGTTGGAAGAAGGGATGATGAGAGTGGGGGTCCACCTCCAATTGTGATTGAGTAATCATGGACTGAAGCTGAATCTGAGCCTCTTTTCGCTAATTTATGTACCTCTTGGAGCTATTTATGTTATCATTTTCTCTGCTTATGTTATCATTTTCAGGCCAATAAACTGAAGAGAGAAGATCTTAAAGGTTCAAAGGTAATTTCTTTACTATTTTTTTAGTTATAGCTGTAAGCAAAGTGAGTGGTCCATAACTAGCTTCAAGTTTGGCTTGAAAATTTGATATTGTTTGACAATTTGTTCAGCAAGTTGAGTTTGGATTACTTAAGTTTATCATTTGGCACATCAAGGTCTTAAAGACTAGTCGTCTATTAGTTTTTCTGGTTCCAGTTGCAGATTTTTTTCTCTTTTCTTTTTTCCTTTGTCATTTTTCCTTCTCTTTTATTAAGCTACTCTAGCAAGTAAAGGACTTGTTAAAGATTTTTGAAGGATACGTCATTATTCTGTTACATAAGTGGGTTAAGTTCATTTGTCATTGCAACGGAGGACTATTAGAAGTTCATTGTTTGCTACTGGTTTTTGCTGTATTTTGCAGCTGTATGAGATATCTATTTACAGTTGGTGGGAAAAGCCCATACAGGTTCCTTACTTTATTGCAAGCTACTTTATTATACCTTAATCCTCTGATAATAGTGATTTCTCCATCTGTCTTCCAGCTTGCAGAGTAGTGTATGCAACTTAATTTTCTACCCTTTCATGATGCTATTTCTATTTGAAGTGTGACATTCCAAATGCAATATGGTTGTAGGTCAAAGTCTGTGATATCTGTGGAGATGCTGGCTAAGAGGAGTTAGTTGCCATCTGTAGTAGATGTACTGATGGCGCTGGTGAGGGTTCAGGCGAGAGTAAAGGATCAGAGGATGAGGCTCTCCGACGATTGTGCCGGCTGCAGCAGCACCAAGTCGCCACTCAGCTGCGATACTACTTCTCTTTGGGACTCCCGATATCTTCAAGAGATGGCAGAGAGAAGATCCATGCTCAGAATCTACATAAGTAAATATTTCTAATAATTTGGTTAGCAAAAGAGAGATTTATTCCTATTTTATGGGTACATTCTGCATTTGGATATTCAATGTAATGAAGATGTTGATATGTACTCTATTTTGAGAAATGTAATAAAGATGGTGATATATAATGTTAAGTTTTTGGAATGTAATATATATTGTGCTGTATAGAGCATTATAAATGTGCTAATTTGAATAGTATAAAGTGTTATAAATGTGTTGCATTGAGCCTGTACATATGATCTATTCATGACGTTTTAAAATTGTTCTGAATTGTGCACTATATATTAACTATTCATAACGCTTTTATAGAAACTATTCATGACGGTTATTTTATGGCGCTTTTAAAAAACATTTATAACACCCGTTTTCATAACGGTTGCTGTGGAAAAAAAGCGTCATGGTTCGTCATTAATGACGCTTTTTAGCCGTCATTAAAAGGGTTTTTTGTTGTAGTGAGCTGTCGGTGTCCATAAGGGTGTTCCATAGCTGCTTGCGCTCATTGTAGTCGCTGCTTCCGTGGACGGCTGAAATGAGGGATCTGAAGGGGAGGGTGGGGTGTTCGATCCAGCAACAGAGCGCCTGGTTGTAGTCGAGGACAGTACCGAAAAGACAATCATTGGAGAAGAGGATCCAGATATCGTGACACCCAGCTATGGCATTCAGAAAACCGAGCTGAAGTTGGATGGATTTAAGCTTTCTCTGGTGGATTTTGGGTTCGATGATAACTATGATGTCAATTCGATAGGATTTGAAGAGGGAGATTAGTCGCCACATGGTTGGTTTGTTGACCAGCCCTCTGACATTCCATGTCAGGATATTACGCATTAGCATGGTTGCGCTTGGGGGTGGGTTTGGGCTTTGAGGCTGGCCGTGTGTAGTACCCCGTCCCGTAAAGTCAATCGAAGGAATCGAAACGCCGATGGCGTTCGGCCTTAGCTTTGCAACGACTGCTCGAAGACTCGCTCGGTCGAGACGACTCCTCGCTCAGGTGGGATAGTTTCGGTTAACTTGCCTCATTTTAGCCTTCACTTAATAACTCGCATGTTTTCAACTTTGCACAAGTTAGGCTTGATAATAAAAGAGACGCATCCACATAGCTAAGGGAATAATCCCGACGGGTCGGAATGTGTTAGAACATGGAAAATGGTCCCACGGTCTGCTTAGAAGTCGGCTCAGCATGATTTCAAAATGACACTCGGTCCTTCGTCCCGTGGCCTGGGAGAAGGATGTTGGCCTAAGTTTCTAAGTTGCCACGACACTCGAATTAGCCAAAGTCATAGGCGTCGCCGACGTGAATGCTTGATAAAGCATGCACGGTCCCGTCGTCCAAGGCTTGGCATAGCCATCGCATGCCCTATGGTTTAAGTCGTGTTGCACGGCTTGTGGCTTAAGTCTAGGCACCCGAGAGCTTGGTTGTTCAAGCTGAACGCGTACACGGCATGTTCCCTCGATATAAAGCTTGGCGTAGCCTTTGTTCGTCAAGTCGTTGCACAAATAAGTTAGACAGAGTTATGTCGGTCGTTCTAAGCCCTTTCTAGCACTGTCCCACTCTATCTGTGGTTGTCAAGTCACGTAGTCCCTCGAGAACAAGGCTCGTCATACAAAGTATGTGACTTGAGCGATAGTGTCGCCTGGAGAATAAGGTCTGTCAAAGACACGAGCCACGGATCGTTAAAGATATATAAGTATGCCACGGACAAGGAACACGTTATGTTTGAGTTAAGCTAGAAGACTACTTAGTAGTCGTTCCCTGGGTTCAAAGGATAGAAGTCCACCTGACTGGTGTAGTCTTCTCGAATGATTGCCGGGGTGCCGGAATCATGTCGGCCCGGGGGAAGTGTATTGCGGCTCAAGGTAGGATGCTGGATAACCGCATGGGAGATTCGGCACTTCCGGGGCTAGCTACCTGCGGAGGGACGGGCCGATATCCCCGAGCCAGTCCAATATAGCTTGACATTGCTAGTGACTACTCATATGATGGGTCGGCAGAATAGCGGCAAACCACGTGTATACCTTTGGATTGAGTCTGGAACTTGAATGCATGTCCAGTCAGTAACACAATGTCTGGGCCTAAGATTGGGCTGCATCATAGGCACCGTGCTTGGCACGATACTTGGCGTCGGGATGTTCATAAAATCGACACAATGTTTCACAAGTCTTATCTAAGTTGGTTTATGAGTCGAACAGGAAGGCCGTAAGGCGGTAGCATGGATAAGTCTTGATAAGTTGCGAGGCACGGTCTCAATCTTGAAGCACGAACAAGTCTAAGCAAGGTCTAGAGGCACGACCTGCACAAGTTGTCTCCTTGACGTCATTGGAAACTAGAATAGACAAGTAGATGTCATGGCACGACCCTGCCGTCCCAAGTTAAAGTTTGATCAAGTACATAAGCGATGAGGCACTGCCTCGATCGAAATACATGTTGGCATTATAGCACGACCATGTCGTGGCACATCGGTTTGGTCAGACGTCTACGTCTTAAAACTGATCCTAAGGCAAGACTAGAAAGACAATCGTAAAGGGACTTGTATTGCACAAAGTAAATGAACATGTCGGTTTTGTATAGGTGGGCGAGGAGCTCACTCCACCAGTACAGTTGAGTACTGACACCCACACAGTTTCCATATGCAGAAACAGGTAGAAGCTTGTGATATGGAGCTCGCTTGGATGTGTCGAGGCACGGAGTTCCTTGGCGATTCGAAGCATGCGGCCGTGGGAAGTCAGGACTTATACGGGACATCATGTATGGACATTGCCTTCCAAAGCTTCCGCTAGCTCAAGCATTGTATGAAGAGATGAGAGAGAGCAGAGTGACTTGTAAATTGAGAGAAAAGTGAGCCTGAGAGACTTGAAATCAGGGCCTTGCACCCCATTGTAATCTCATTGTTCAATATCAATAAAGATCACTTTTGAATAACTTGTGTGTTGCTTCTAAATTCTGTTGTATGTTTGAATATTTTTGCTTGGGACTTCTGTACGACGACCCCATCGCAGCCGCTGTAATCGACCGTTATGAAACTGCCTTGCACGAACGCAATCTAGGCTGATGCGACATCACGCCTTAGCGAGGACGATCGCTCCTACGGGAGCGGGGCGTAACATAATGGTATCAGAGCACGGCTTTACGTCCTTGGACTTCAAGTCGAATCTCTCAGTTTTGAAAGCTCGTCGTTGTTAAAGAAGTGTGTGCTCTCTCTCAAATATTCCACGGCATGTCCATACAATAAGCCTAAATATTTTCAAAAGCTCGTACAATTGTTCAATCGAACGCATCGGTAGACGATGGCCTTTGTGCCGAACGATGTCAAACTTGAGTTGATAAGAAACACATGCTAAAGTTAGCAAGTCGCGTGCGTGCCCAAATAGTCCTACGTTCGACATTAGCAAACGAGCGTGCAAACTCGAAGTATAGTCCGTACGTGATGGCTATGCACACGGCCTTTTGGCTAAGTTGTGCCGCGTATCGCGCACCTTGAATTTTTGGTGCAAATGAATTGCGAGCGATGTTAAGTACCGCTCGGTCGGAAACGGAGATACACTTAGAGTGTATATGGATAGGAAACGCTATCGAACTAATGTTTAGGCATACACAGATGAGTGATTTGGATTTTGTGGATTAGTACGAATGACTTAGTACGTCAAGACGACGTGAGCGATTTACGCTAGAGATTCGTCGAACGAATCTGAATGATGTATTAGCGAATAATGCAAATGTGATTGAGGACTAGATCGGATGGCTCGAATCCTGAGTGGTGTATGGTCCATTTTAGAAATTGTTTGAGCAAAATTGAGGATTATAAGTAACGAGTATGTCGGCGAGGCAATGCGATCGCGCAAAGCCTTAGAACGTGTCACGCTTAGTTGGTCATGACTTTGAATGTTCCGAACGAGATGTCGTTCGGACAACTTGTTAATGGGCAACGCAAGTTAGAAAATGATTCGTAACGACGAATAAAAGTGAATATCTTGATTGAAGAAGCCTAGAGGATCGCACTTATGATTTCGGATTTGGTCAAATGGAAATGTGGTATATCCAATTCGGACAATAGCATCAATTGCATGACTCGGAGTTCGTTGCAAAGAAAGATCGTCAGGTTACGTACATCATCGATGGTATTGAGGCGTATCAAAGATCGATGTACGATAACTCGGGTTTACTCTGATTCGAGGAACGATGATCGTGTAAAATACTATTTTTCCGATGGATGTTATACTCGCGATGTTGAAATATGTCGAGGAAAAGATAGACTTAGCTCGAGGATTTCTAGTTGAACGAACGGCGAACTGACTATTGAACTGAGATCTTGGCTTGAATGAAAATAAAATGTTTGGATTGCTTCGACGATAACCACAACGTTGACGTTCTTATCTTAGGCGAGCGCAACTCCAGCCTCGCACATGCATCACGTCGATTAGGGCGATCACTCCGCGTGAGTGCTGGTATGGTGATTCATACAGCATGGGTGATCGAACTTGTATGGCGTAGCAATTTGATTGCTTCGACTTGTGGTTTGACGCGAAGGTGGATTCGAGAATGACTCAATATGCTTGACGATCGAACTTGAGGATTGAGTAGGTCTATTCTGCGTATCGAGAATGAATTAGTCTAGACTCAAACAAGAGTTACGCTCTGATGAGAATGATTATTCCGCGGGAGCGTTGCATGGTGATTCATGAACCACCGTGGGTAATCGGACTCACGTGAGATTAGGGCGTAACATATTGTCAAGCTAGACGACCTCATGATCGAATACATGAATTGGTTAGAATTAGTGATTTCAACAGATTCGAATATGCACAACGAGTGCCTTGATGCGAGTTAGGTGATCGTGCTTGATATTTAGAATTCTAAGTGACGCGAGCTTGGGTAAAAAATTCTGAACTACCGAATTTGCTTTGACCCTAGAATTGGGATCAGTGTTGGCATTATTATTGGAGAACTATGATTCCAATCCTGACATTGACTTAGCCTTGAGAAATGGCTTAGCAGTTAGGCGAGACGCCTCTATTTTAAGAGTTAGCAATCGAAAGATTGATCTTGAGGAATGGTATGGATGAATAAAGTGAATCAAGAATATAGGAATACCCCTCACGAGATTCGGCTAACATGCGTATATTTCAGGGATGCCTGAGTATGTGTACGATGCGACTCGAGTGAGAATAACGAATTCTCTATCATACGGCTTGACTGAAATGCATGTATTTTGGAGATGACTGGAATGCGTGCACGATACAACCAAGTGATACGTTGAGTTCAAGTAAGACTTGAGATATGGAAGAGTATCGAGGATTTGAAATCGTGTTAAAAGAAAATTTGATAATAGTTCGAGTGTTGCTCGGAATCGAAGAAACGCATAGGCGGAGTGTGTACGAGAGTCCTTGGATCAATGTGGTCCTAAAGTAAGTACTCAGTTAGTTTCAAGGATGAAACATTTTCTGAGTGGTGTATGATGTAGTGTCCCATCCCGTAAAGTCAATCGGAGGAATCGAAACGTCGACGGCGTTCGGCCTTAGCCTTGCAACGGCTGCTCGAAGACTCGCTCGGTCGAGACGACTCCTCGCTCAGGTGGGATAGTTTCGGTGAACTTGCCTCATCTAAGCCTTCACTTAATAACTTGCACGTTTTCAACTTTGCACAAGTTAGGCTTGATAATAAAAGAGATGCATCCACATAGCTAAGGGAATAATCCCGACGAGTCGGAATGTGTTAGAACATGCAAAATATTCCTACGGTCTGCTTAGAAGTCGGCTCAGCGTGCTTTCAAAATGGTACTCGATCCTTCGTCCCGTGGCTTGGGAGAAGGATGTTGGCCTAAGTTGCTAAGTTGCCACGACACTCGAATTAGCCTAAGTCATAGACGTCGCCCACGTGAATGCTTGATAACGCATGCACGGTCCCGTCGTCCAAGGCTTGGCATAGCCTTCGTATGCCCCGTGGTTTAAGTCATGTTGCACGGCTTGTGGCTTAAGTCTAGGCACCCGAGAACTTGGTTGTTCAAGCCGAACGCGTGCACGACACGTTCTCTCTATGCGAAGCTTGGCGTAGCCTTTTCTCGTCAAGTCGCTGCACAAATAAGTTAGACAAAGTTATACCGGTCGGTCTAATCCATTTCTAGAACTGTCCCGTTCTAAATACGGTTGTCAAGTCGCGTAGTCCCTCGAGAACAAGGCTCGTCATATAAAGTATGTGACTTGAGCGATAGTGTCGCCTGGGGAATAAGGTCTGTCTAAGACACGAGCTACGGATTGTTAAAGATAAGTATGCCATGGACAAGGAACACGTTATGTTCGAGTTAAGCTAGAAGATTACTTAGTAGTCGTTTCCTGGGTTCAAAGGATAGAAGTCCACGCGACTGGTTGTCGCCGAGATCGGTCCCGCTACTTGGGAGTTTCAAGGTATACACGTGGCATAGTCTGGTTCCATAGGTGCACATGGCATAATCTGGATCCATAGATGCATGTTTGTATAGTCACGTGAGATCGGTCCCGCTATTTGGAAATCTTGATAAGAATCTTGGAAAAGCATGTTTAGGATAAGGAAGGACTTAGTAGATCGATATGAGTCTGCATGGTCATTGGACAACTTGTCGATAAGATGTAGTCTTCTCGAATGATCGTCGGGGCACCGGGATCATTTCGGCCCGGGTGAAGCGCGTTGCGGCTCAAGGTAGGATGCTGGATAACCGCATGAGAGATTTAGCACTTTCGGGGCTAGCTACCCGCGGAGGGACGGGCCGATATCCCCGAGCCAGTCCATGATAGCTTGATATTGCTAGTGACCACTCATAAAGATGGGTCGGCAGAATAGCGGCAAATCGCGTGTATGCCTTTGGATTGAATCTAGAACTTGAATGCATGTCCAGTCGGTAACACAATATCTGGGCCTAAGATTGGGCTGCAGCATAGGCACCATGCTTGGTACGATACTTGGCGTCGAGATGTTCATAAAATCGAAACTATGTTTCACAAGTCTTGTCTAAGTTGGTTTATGAGTCGAACAGGAAGGCCGCAAGGCGGTAACATGGATAAGTCTTGATAAGTTGTGAGGCACGGTCTCAATCTTGAAGCATGAACAAGTCTAAGCAAGGTCTAGAAGTACGACCTGCACAAGTTGTCTCCTTGACGTCATTGGAAACTAGAATAGACAAGTAGATGTCATGGCACGACCCTGCCATCCCAAGTTGAAGTTCGATCAGGTACATAAGCGATGAGGTACTGCCTCGATCGAAATACATATTGGCATTATAGCACGACCATGTCGTGGCACATCGGATTGGTCAGACGTCTACGTCTTAAAACTGATCCTATGGTAAGACTAGAAAGACAATCGTAAATGGACTTGTATTGCACAAACTAAATGAACGTTTCGATTTTGTATGGGTGGGCGAGGAGCTCACTCCACCAGTACAGTTGAGTACTGACACCCATACAGTTTCCATGTACAGAAACAGGCAGAAGCTCGTGGTACGGAGCTCGCTTGGAGCATCGATGCACGAAGTTCCTTGGCGATTTGAAGTGTGCGGCCGCGGGAAGTCAGGACTTATACGGGACATCATGTATGGATATTGCCTTACGAAGCTTCCGCTGGCTCAAGCATTGTATCAAGATATGAGAGAGAGCAGAGTGACTTGTAACTTGAGAGAAAAGTGAGCCTGAGAGACTTGTAATCAGGGCCTTGCGCCCCATTGTAATCTCATTTTTCAATATCAATAAAGAGCACTTTTGAATAACTTGTGTGTTGCTTCTAAATTCCGCTGCATGTTTCAATATTTCTGCTTGGGACTTTTGTACGACGACCCCGTCGTAGTCGCTGTAATCGGTCGTTATGAAACTGCCTTGCACGAGCGCAATCTAGGCTCATACGATATCACGCCATAGCGAGGACGATCGCTCCTACGGGAGCTGGGCGTGACACCGTATGGTCATGGCCGTGGGCTCTTTGACTTGGTTCTTTTTTTTCTTGTTAAGAAGGGTAGTGGGGGCCCTTTGGGCTACTGCGGGGGTGGCTGCCATAGAATCTCGGTGGCACAGAGCCCCGGTTCCTATAACTTACTCCGAAGGGTTGACGAGTTCTGTCTCGATCTCGGCTAGAGCGTTGAGGGGGTCTTTGGGGTTCAGGAAGCCAGCATCTTGAGCTTGTCGTATCCTGGCCTCATTCTGGGCCCAATGACTGCGTGTCCTCAACCGGGAGGGAGGTGGGTGGGTCTGCAAGGGTAGGATAGAGAGTTAGCGCCAACCTGAGATCCCCTTGAACGCTCGAGTCGGCGACGGCCATATCATCATCGTTCGCTCCACCGACATCATGTGCTGCCCTGTCGGAGAGGGGGTTTGACTGGTCTTCGACCTCGAAAGAGGGGCTTAGAATCTCGAATCTGTTGAGGAGGGTAATGTATGTTGGCCTGTCCGTAGCCTTGTAAATGTCCGTTGTCGAGGGAATGCGAGGGCTGGGGGAGCTGTCGCTCTCAGCAAAGTGCAAGTGGGAGTTAGGAAGGGAAAGGATAGGGTCTGGAGTGGTGAGTTGGGTTGTCCTCGGGGATTGGGTCTTTTGTGGTGCTTTCTTCCTGCGTTCCGGGTGGGCTTTGAAGCAATGCTTGGAGAGGTGGCCTCTGATGTGACAGTACTTGCAGAAGCTAATGTTGTAGTCGTACTCGAGCGTCTGGAGGTGAGTCCATCCCCCTAGCTCGAGATGAACGAGGGATGGGCTTCGTTGGATAGGTCGATATCTACACAAATCTTAGCGTAGTTGCCTTTGGAGAGATTGCTGGTTTCTTCGACGATGGCAACGAGCATCCCGAAAGAGCTGGCGATTCGCTTGAGAGCTGTGGGGGCGAAGCAAACCAGGGGGAGGTTCGGCATGTTGATCCACATCGAGATGATCTTAGAGTCGGCCTTGGGGTTGAAACTGGGGGACTATTTAGCGATCTTTATGCTGACAGATCCGATGTTGGTGGTGCCCTTTACCCATACCAGGGTGCATTCGGGGTCAGAGGAGAGGTAGAGGAGGAGGTGTTTTGAGTCCAGTAGTGCGACCTTGTACGCTGTGGAGAGTGGGGTAGTGAACTCGATCTCTGGAAGTTCGAGTTCCTTCGCTTTGGGGGGCAACTGTGCTACTCGATCTGGATGCAATATCTGCGAAAGAGGGCGTAGTAGTACGACCGAAGAGGGGTGATGGCTGCTGCCCAGGCGGAGAGAGATAAGGGTTGTTGGATGGAGTGAATGCTGTACCACGAGCCTGGGTGGATCCGCCGGGCTGCGCGTAATGCTGCTCAGGTGGTCCCGCTGGCCGACAGAGAAGGCCACGCGCAAGATCACTAGGTGCTGGCATATGGCACCCCTGTGGGGTCAGGGCGCATGCTTCCCGGCCTGCTCCCACAGGCGCATGGCCGTCTGTAGAGGATATGAGAGGGAAGATACCCCCTGACGTCTACGCATGACCAAAGGCGAATGGGGGGGCTCTAGGCCGCTGGGTTGGGGTGCATACCCCACCGGCCCGGGTGGCGCATGGACATCATATGGTGACTATAGCGCACAAACCATCGCGGGCCAGCTTCTGCGGGTGCATCACCGACTGTAGAGGATAGGAAAGGGGGGATGTCCCCTGAGGCTGGTGGGGCGCAGCCCTGACCCACAGGCACATGCCCGGAGCTCTGCTTCGCAGGCGAAAGGGGAGGGGCATGGCAGTCAGGCTGGGGCGTATGCCGTGCTGTACCGTTGGGCACATGGTCGCCAGATGACGACGTGGCCGCATAAGCCTCCGCGAGCGCATGCGCATGCGCGGAGGAGGGGGCGCATAGTCGTGATGTCGGGGGGCGGGCGCATCGTCCCGAGTAGGGGATGGGGGCGCATGCACATATGGAAGATTTGAATTTACAAAATTCAAATTCGAACCTAATGGGGGAGGCCCGGATTCCCAGGCGACAGCGGCCGCGAGGCCCCGCTGAAAGCTAATGCTGCACGACGCCGCCAGGGGCGGAGGCCACCGGAGAGGTGGTGCTAAACCGGAGGGGAAGGCCGCGGGGATCAGAGCTCTACTGGGAACGCCGGGCGTAGCAGCTGCTTCGGGCGGTGATCCGGCGAAGATAGGAGCAGCTACCTGGTCGCTGGCCTTAGGCGGCCACCGAAGCTTCGGGACGATCCCGACGGAGGAGAAGCCTACCAGGGCAAGCTGAGCTGGTGTCCGCGCCGGGGTCGGGGGGGCGGACCGGCGCTCAGCTGCGGGCGGCGAATGAGCTGCGAGCCCGGCGTCGAAGGAGGTACGGGTGCGGGGGTTGGAGGGCCGCTATTGCTGAGCGGGCCCGGCTCCGTCGTCAGGGGCGGCCGGTGGGATCGACCTGCGCCGCGCTTCCACGGGCGCTACAGAGAATGGGGGGGAGCTTGCATCATATATATATATATATATATATATATATATATATATATATAATCTCAGCCCAAACCCATTAATAAACAGGTTTAAACCCATTAACACTAAAACAAACCCGAAACCCAATTAATTAAACCTGTGTCCTGATAGTTAGGGACACGAGTGCATGAATTCGATACGAGTCATGTGTCCAAGCCGAAAACTTACGCTACGACACGATTCACCCGTGTCCATGGCCAACACAAGACTCCTCGACACACGACGACTCTGCTACGTTAAAACGAGACACAAATACGAAGGAGAGATGAAATAACACGTACGTGTCCGACAATGGTCGACGTTCAGGGCTGCTACATGACAGAGAAAGCGTCATAGTCGTCAAGAAAAATTAGGACGAGTTCGCATGGGTGTGACGAACACACTGGTGGTGGTGGCTCGTTGGAAAGTGGTCTAGTGTGGCAGGAAATTTAGATCTAGGTTTTTTGGCGACTCATCGGAGAAGAAGCTCTACAGCGATGATGTTCGGGTTTAAGGTGGTGAATGCGGTTAGGTTTTAGGTCGGGGGGGTTATAGGCTTCGAATAGGGGGTCAATTTGGGGTTTTCATGGAGTAATTAGGGTCTAGGGTTAGGGTTTAGGTCGGTGTCGCGGTGGCCGGTCGTCGCTCGGCCAATGCAGTGCCGGAGTCATGGGGGTGGCTAGCACAAAAGCCCCTGTAGTTTTGGTAATTGCAGAAATACTCCACCGCCTTTCACAATGCAAATTCCAATTTGTAAAGGTTCCTCCGCTGAGTTCTGTGCAAAATTAGAATTTGCACAGATAAATCTAATATTGCATTTTTTTATTAAAAACATTTTAATTAAATACAAACTTAATTCTAAAATTACAAATTGATATTTTAAGCTTTAAAAATTATTTAAAAATTCTAAATAATTATATTAAATTATTTTAAGGTTAGATTAGTCATTTGTGATCAAAATTTCCTAATTTAAATATATTTTAATTTCATGGTGTGACAAATCTTCCCTCCTTAAAAAATTTTATCCTCGAAATTTACAAGGATAGAAGATGCTACAAATATCTAACATTTTAAGCAATATCTAAAACAACGGCTAAGGCTAACCTCTAAGGTATCAAGCGAAAACGGATGGCTCTCTCGGCCGGTGGGTCGAACAAGAAAGGATATCTCTCCCTCATGTCTGACTCCCTCTCCTAAGTGGACTCTCCAGGAGAGTGACGGCTCCATACAACCCGGACCAAGGGTATGGTCATGTTCCTCAGCTTCTTCTCTCTTTGTTCCAATATCTTCACTGGCTGCTCAACAACAGTAAGGCTGGGTCCGATCTACAACTCTGAATGGTCCAGTACATGGCTGGGGTCGGGAACATATCTCCTCTGCTGAGACACATGGAAGACGTTGTGAATGCCCTCCAAGTTGGGTGGTAATGCAACCCTGGAAGCTACCTCTCTGATCCTGCCGAGTATCTCAAATGGTCTAATATATCTAGGACTCAACTTGCCTTCCCGTCTAATTCGGATCATCCCTCTGGTAGGAGATATCTTCACTAATACCATATCTTCATCAGCGAACTCCAATGGTTTACGACTAGCATCCGCCCAATATTTCTGTCTATTCTGAACAACTCTGAGTCTGTCTCTGATCATCCTGACCTTATCTGCTACCTCAGTGATCATCTCTGGCCCAAGCATAACTTTATCTCCAACATCATCCCAAAATAGCGGTGTACGGCATCGTCATCCATATAATGCCTCAAATGTTGATATACCGATACTGGATCGGTAGCTGTTGTTGTATAAAAACTCTACCAAGTGAAGATGACTCTCCCATGATTCTTCGAAGTCCAGTACGCATGTCCTCAGCATGTCCTCAAGCGTCTGAATCGTTCTCTCGAACTGTCCATCAGTCTGTGGGTGGTACGTCGTGCTAAATTTGAGTCGGCAGCCCAACTCCTCCTGTAAGCTCCTACAATAGTGAGATATGAATCTGCTGTCTCAATCTGATACGATGCTCACTGGCACTCCGTACAAGCAAACTATCTGCTGCACAAATAGCTCTGCCAACTTTTCGGTGGACAGCCCCACCTTGAAGGGTATGAAATGAGCACACTTCGTCAACCTGTCGACGATAACCCATATAGGATCCTTTCCTTCTTGGGAACGAGGAAGCCCTGAGACGAAATCTATAGTAATGTGCTCTCATTTTCACTCAAGAATGGGTAAAGGCTACAATAGACCGACTGGTCTATGACGCTCTGGCTTTACCTGCTAGCAAACTAGGCACCTCGAGGCAAAATATGCTACGTCTCTCTTCATCCCGTGCCACCAGAGATTCTCCCGCAAGTCACAGAACATCTTGTTGGCACCGGGGTAGATAGAATATTGCGACTGATGCGCCTCCTGCAAGATCGCCTCTATCAGCTAGCCCTTCGGTACGCATAACCGGCTGTCGTGCCTTAAAGATCCATCCTCTGCTATGGTGAAATCATCAAGCAATCTTGCTAAATCCTGAACTTTGAGTCGACGGAGGCTCTCGTCTGTAAACTGAGTCTCATTGATCTGATCTATCAGACCTAACTGAATATCTAGTACCATCATTTGTATCTCAGCTCCTGGTAGAATCATCTCGATATCGAGCTTCTCTAGATCCTTCCATAAATATTGGTTCATCCTCATATACCATGCCATCAGATGCCTGCTCAGCACATCCGTTACTACATTCGCCTTCCCGGGATGGTACTTCAGATCAATGTTGAAGTCTTTCA
Source organism: Iris pallida (assembly GCA_029216955.1). Classification (NCBI taxonomy): domain Eukaryota; kingdom Viridiplantae; phylum Streptophyta; class Magnoliopsida; order Asparagales; family Iridaceae; genus Iris; species Iris pallida. The sequence goes on along the minus strand of JANAVB010001399.1, from coordinate 852,230 downwards.
TCAACTCCAACCATCTTTGCTATCTCATGTCCATCTCCTTCTGTGTTAACATATACTTCAAGCTCTTGTGGTCAGTAAAGATCTCCACTCGCTCTCCGTATAGGTAATGCTTCCACAACTTAAGAGCAAAAATCACTACAGCTAACTCCAGGTCGTGAGTTGGATAGTTCTGCTTATGAGTCCACAGTTGCCTAGATGTATAGGCAATCACTTTCCCATGTTGTTGTAAAATGCATCCTAGCCCCTTTCCTGAAGCATCGCTGTAAATGGTTAAACCTTTTGGTCCTAATGGCAATGTCAGAATCGGTGCAGTCGTCAGTCTTCTCTTCAGCTCATCAAATATTGTCGGGCAAGCCTATGTCCAGATGTACTCTGAATCCTTTCGTGTTAGCTTCATCATGGGCTCGGCTATCCTAGCAAAGTCCTGGACAAACTTTCTGTAATAGTCGGCTAAACCTAAGAAACTCCTGATCTCTGGAACTGATGTCGGAGCCTTTCATGTCTCAGTGGAAGCAATCTTCTTAGGGTCCACTGAGATCCCCTCTCCAGTGACCACATGACCAAGAAACTCTACTTGGTCAAGAAAGAACTCGCACTTCGACAGTTTAGCATACCTCTCATTCCTCAGAATCTCCAAAACTATCCGCAAGTGCTCCTCGTGCTCCTCTGGCATCTTTGAGTATATCAGGATGTCGTCAATAAACACTATGATGAACTTATCCAGATATTGGTGAAATGTCTTGTTCATCAAGTTCATAAAGACAACTAGCACGTTTGTAAGACCAAATGGCATCACCAAAAACTCGTACTGCACATACTTGGTATTGAATGCAGTCTTCTGGATGTCTTCAGCTCTGACCTTCACCTGGTGGTAATCCGATCTCAAGTCTATCCTGGAAAACACCTTCGCTTCACTCAACTGGTCGAACAAGTCATCTATTCGAGGCAAAGGATATTTGTTCTTGATGGTGATGGTGTTCAACGTTCGATAGTCAATGCACAATCGGACTGTACCATCCTTCGTTGGTACGAAGAGAACTGGTGCTGCCCATGGTGAAGCACTAGATCGAATGAAACCCTTGCTCAACAGCTCATCAATCTGCTCCTTCATCTCTCTGGCCTCCTTGGGGTTCACCCTATAGCAAGCCCGGGACACTGGTGATGAGCCCGGCACTAAATCTATAGTAAACTCCACGTCTTTGTCGGATGGAAATCCTGGAAGATCCTCGGGGAATACATCCATAAACTCCACAACGATGGGGTGTGGCCGTGCTTGCTCTCCAACCGTGGTGCAATACTTCATCTCTAGGCTGATCTCTAGCCCTATCCTCCTGATACTGAATGGTGTTATTCCTGGGGGACTAAACATAATACTACCCTCATAGCAGTCAATAGCTGCGTGAGCGTAACTAAGCCAATCCATTCCTAATATGATATCATATCCAGGAAGTGGTATCACAAAGAACCGTCCCCTAAACTCTCTTCCGATTACAGTGGTAGAGCATCTATAGATAGCTCTAATGGGTACCGGTCCGTCTCCTTCTATTACTCTACTAATCTCCTCGATGGGTGTTGCAACTAAATATTGTTTTTACAGAAATTCTAATAATAGAAAGCTATGTGAAGCACCAGAATCAAACAAGCATATGGCTGAAAAAGTATGCAAATAAATGTGACCTGTGATGACATCAGCTAAATAATCTGGCTCTGGCTCTGGGCCCTGCTCCGTCTCTACTACCTCAATGGCTAGTGCATAGGCCCTCCCCTGGGGCCCTCTCTGCTGCTGCTGATGTTGCCCGAACCTCTGCTGCTAAGTCGAGAGCGGTGGTCCTCTAGGTGGTCCAGTGCCTGGTTCCCTCGCTGCTGGGCAATCCCGAAGCTGATGGGTGCAAAACCCACAAACTAGGCACTGTATCAGCCTCTTTCTGCAGATGGCATAGTCATAGCCTAGCCTCCTATAATATAAACATGAAGCTCCTCTCTGCTGCTGCTGACCTGGATCCCTGACAGGTTGTGCCTGATGAAGCTGTGCTGGAGGACGATAAGCCTGCTGGCACTGCACAGGTACCTTCGGCTGAAAAACCTAGCGATTGGATGGCCCCACATGGTATCCCGTAGATGGCCTCTTATAAGCCAGATGACGCTCCTTTATACCACGAGCTAACTCGAGGATATGATAGTAGTCGGTAGCCCCGTTTGCTGTCAATAGTATGCCGATGTCCGGGGTCAGACCATGGCAAAACCTACGTGCCATCTCCTTAGGGTCTGCTATTAGGCTAGGGGCGAAATGGCTCAATCGGGTAAACTCTCCTGCAAACTTGTCCAGTGAGCGGTTCCCCTGCTGAAGGTTCTGGAACTGCAACCCTATAGTAATTCTGACGGTAGTCGAGAAGAATTTCTTCTTGAACTGGGTCTTCAGCTTCTCCCAAGTACCCTTGCCTTTCGCAAACAATGTCTCATTCATGAACTAGATCCCTGCTAAGTCCGTCAGCAGAAACCCCACTGCCTCGACCTGAAGGTCACCGGGCACCCTAGCTCTGAAGAGCTTCCTCTCCACTAAGTCCAACTAGTCATCTGCGACCACGATGCCCTCAGTCCCCAGGAACTCCTTAGGGTTCAAGTTAATAAAGTCCTTGACATTCCTAACCCTCGGTTGCGGTTCTATAGGTGGTAGGGTCAAGGTATGGTCTGCAGAGTGCTCCATGCTCTGGCGAAATAAGGCGGCCTGCTCCTGATGGGTCGTTAGGAACCCCTTGAATAAGGCGAGTAGCTGGTTCCTATCGAGAGTGATGGTGGTCTGGGCTGGTATGATAGTAGGTGGTGGTGGTAGCATCTAGGTCTGCTAGGGCTAGGGTGTGGGAGGTGGTGGAGACATCTCGGTCTGCTAGGCGTGCTGAGTAGGAGGTGGTAGGTGGTATCTGGGTCTGGAGGATAGTGGCATAGGGAGGTATGGTAGGGTGCGTAGGTGGAGGGGGTGGAACTGCCACTTGTAGAGTGTATATACCCTAAAGATGATAGTTAGCATTGGTATTAGAATAATAACCCATTATAGCTGATTCCCTAACCAACCAGTTTCCATATAGGATGTTAGTATACCTTACAGCCTTGATGATTTATTAATTTCTCTTACCCTTTCCAGTAGGGTACCCATGACTAGAGCCTGTCCTTGAATATAGTAGTAGTTTCACCTAAGACTGAGAGGTCTATATATATACATATAGGTTATAGATGATATTGGCATATGGGATATGGGTTGGTTGGTATCTATAGGTCATTGTTGTATAGGATTATTGACATGTTGTTAACCTATATTGGTCCAGTTTCTATTTTAGTTAAGTTCTCTTTGTGTTGAGTTCAGTCATGTTTGATCAACCTTTATAGGCAGTGTGCAGACCCTTCGCTAGATACCCTGTCCCCTTGGTTCAGACTTGTACAAGTTGTTCACTACACTCAAATTTTATTATCTACCATATTGTATCATAGGTTTCACTAGACCATAGTTCGGACCCCAATTATTGACTCACCAATATAACCATCAACCCCTTACCATATTCTGCATAACTGGAGAGTTAGTATCATGCATACTAGAGGCCTGCACTCGCCACTTGGGACAGTTCACTGTTCTGTCCCAGTACACCTTATAGTATCTGACCCCTTCATTGGAGTGATAGGCATGTGGTAGGGAGTGTGTGTTATTAGACCCTGAGTAGAGTTGAGGTGATGAGGGTTAATATATATATAGTTTGTATATATATGTAATGTATTTTGATTGGTATGTAGCCTGCACTCATTTCAAGTATACTGCCTATTGCATTCCCTGTACACCAGTTTGGTTCACTTCTTCAGACCACTGTCCTATATGTAGTTAGTTCAGCCAGATAGAGAGGAGAGCCCAGGTTGATCTAGAGGCATGTTTCAGTCACTATGTAGGTTCCTCTCACTTTGACTATACAAGTGGACCCAAATGTCCTATCCTTTAGCTTATAAATTTCATTCTCCTTAGCATCATTCCCTTTTTGCCTATATTGATGATTCGGGCTATTCATCCTTAGCCTAATTTCTGAGCCTTTGTTTCAGTCCCTTATAAGTATAGTCTACTTTAACCCTTGGTTGATCAGTTATATATATATATATATATATATATATATATATATATACAGATGATATACTCAGGATATATGTGATGGGTTGTTGTTCTTGAGCATATATATGTGGTATTTGGGATTGGTGTGCTAAGCTTGTAGGTATTTAGTTATGGGTGACTTGATAGGATTGGGAAGTTAAGAGCTAGCCTATTATAGAGTTTCTCTTTTTGCTAAATTCTAGTTGCCAACACTTAGGTAGCTAGCATAGGTAAAATCCTAAGAAGTTGACCAGCTGATGACCAAATACTAGGATGTTGAGAAAATTGACTAGTGATTGACCCCTGACTATGTTTGACCTAGAAGGGGGTGTGATCATCTTAATTTCGAGGACGAAATTTTTCTAAGGTGGGTAGGATTGTAACACCCAGTTTTCCAAATAAGGGTTATTTTAAATTTTTGTAATTATAATTATTATTTATTGATATTTATTTTATATTATGATTTTTGGTGATTTTTAATCATTTTTAAACTATTTAAACTATGACTTGTAATTTTAGTATTTTGCTAGTGTAACACTAGAGACAGCTTGACCTAGAGCCTAGCCATGTGATTAGGGTGTTTCATTTTTCATTTCCAGTTTGTGGGTATTTTTGTCATTTTGAATTTAATTGAATTTAATATATATTATTTGGAATTTAATATATTATTAAGAATGGTATGATTTTAATGTTATTTAATTCATTGCCTTGTAGTGTGTTTAGCCCTAGACTAGATTTTACCTAATCTAGATTAGTCATAGATAGTCTTAGCTAACCATGGTTAGTGTTAGTTAGAATTTGTTAGCCTTGGTTAAGTCATGACTAGATGGAACAACTAGGTCACAACTTGACTAGTGTGAAACCTAGGCTTGTGAACCATTGAATTAGTTAGATTGATTTATAGCCATTGATCACCCTAAAACCCTAACTTTAGCATTTATGGCCAGCCACCTTGGGTTCCACACCCTATTTAATGCCTCTTCCATCTAGGGCTAGCCTCCTTTAGAAAATTTGCAAGTTGGAAAAGAGAGGTAAATCCCATTCTTCCCCAATCCATATCTTTTCCATTTCAACTCATTTTTCCTTCAAACTTCTTGCATTAGGATCTAATCACCGTGTATTTTCTGTCCATGGTGAGAAATTTTAGTGGAGGAACAATTTGGAGAAGTTTGGGTAGCAAAAAGAACACCCCTCTTTGAAGCTTTTTGGGCATTTTGACAAACCTAGGTAACTTCTTATTCCCACCATAAAATTCCAGTTTCTATGCATGAATAGGAAGCCCTAGGAGTACCCTAACTGTTGGTATAGGTTTTGCTAGGTTTGGTGTCCATTACGTGTCTGTATCGGACACGTATCAGCATGTATACCTAAGTGTTCGACGAAATACCACAATGGGCATTTTGTTCTTATTTTCTGAAATGGTTTGAATTGAAAATTAGGGTTTGGTCTTGCTTATTGATTTCCAGTGGACTGAGGTGATTATTGTGTCGTGTCGTATCGGATTGGATACGTGAACACGCGATTTTCGTACGCACAGCACACGCGTAGCAGTCCCCTGCTACTCGGGGGCTATAACTCCATGGACACGCCACTTGGATACGAGAAAATTGACACACAATTAGGGGCAGACACTGACACAAGGCTCCCCAAGTTGTACGAGTCCTCGTGTCGTATCGGACACGCATTCGTGTGTGCACTGGTCACGCGTTGAATCGGTTCAACCGATTTTTGGCTACTGATACGCGTGTCGTGTCACACACACACACGTGTCATGGACCCAAATCAGGGTGTCCATATCCTAGACCTAGACCCACTCGACACTGGGACACGAGCACGAGGTCTGTGTCGTGTCGTGTCACGTGCACGAGCCCAATGAACACGTGCACGAGACACTCTATTACACTGTTCAGTTTTTGTTAATTTCCTGTGTTCATTCTAGTTTTAGCTGTTTAAATAATGATTAAATTGTCATTTTAATTCCTGGACATGTTTAATAGTTCATGTTAGTTCGAATTTTCATATTAAAATAGGTTTTATGTCAAGGAATGGGATTTTGGACTTTGAGTTGGCTATTGACTGATACCACATTGATATTTCAATTCCTAAACTTAAATTCCTATTTAATCTGATTTTAACTAATGTTTTCAGCTGTCATTTGATCCTACATATCTATTGTACCTGTTAGTTCGATTTTACATTTTTGATTAGGCTTTATGTCATGGAATGAAATATTAGACATTGAGTTTGGGCTTTCGCTAATGTGTGACTGATACATTTACATTAGTTTTGATTGTTTTTTTCATTTCTATTTAGAAACTGAATGTTGATTTCCAATATTAGTTTTTCCTATGTCATTTGTATATTAGAAACTGACATTGATTCCTTTTCTTTGGACTGATTTCGAATTGGTGTTGGAGTTGATGAAATGTTAAACTGTCAATTAATTTCACAAAGCATTGACATTGATTCAATTAGTTCACTGTTTTCTTATGATTCACCTCACTGTTCTAGGTTTTACCGCTCACTGTACACAGGAACCATGCCACTTTAAACCCTCAAACACACACAGGTTTAGTTGGTTGGGTGAACTGCTAGTTAGGTTTGTTTGATACATTGAACTGTCACTAGTTCATTGTTAACTGTCATGTGATTCCTGTGACATTCACTGATTTCCAATGCTCTATTTTTCCCAGGTTACATGTTCATATCACTTTAAACCCCCCCCCCCCCCCACACACACAGGTTTTATACCACACTTTAATTCTTGTATCACACTATTTTTTCTATGGAACACTGTCACACACTGTTCTCAGGTTACACCCTCATGACACTACCACACTGTTTTCATATTGACACTAGACACATGGACACAACCCTTGTATTACATTTTCACACACACACACACTATTCCTATTTCTATCTACTTCCTATTCACAGGAACACCATGCCACCTTGTCATGAACACCACACTTTAATTCCCTTGTATCACATGCTCTCATGACACCTTGCTACACACTCCATGTGACACTCACTGTTCTCTAAATGTACACACACACACACACATGCTCACATGTACACACAAGTACACTAACACCTCACATGATTGCCCTCTATCTATCCTCTATGTATATGCATATATACATATGTATATATAACATGAATGATGCATGCCTAATATATATGTATGAAATGGACTATGTGTGATGTTAGTTTAGCATATTGTTGTTGGGTCCTAGAATAGCTTGTTGGACTAGTATGGACTAGTTTAGATCTAATATAACCTAGTTAGACTAGTATAGCCTTAATTAGACTTAGAATGGATAGTTGACCTAGTTTGACTTCTAGGGTTGACCAGAGTTGACCAAGAGTTGACTTTGGTCTAGATTGACCTAGATTTATATAGAATGCATTGTAGCTGTCTGTTATTTCATTTTAGACTTATACTGACTTGTACTATTCTATAGGAGACAGACACCACTCCTCGGACAGTAGATACTCTACAGATACTCAGGATACAATACATTCTCTGACCATTTCATATCTTATTTAGGATTATATTTCCTGCTTTAGATTACTTTACATGATGCTAACACGTTGGAAATACGGATTAGTATTATATGGATCTTGTCGTGCGATATTATTCCCTTAGCGGATACATTGGGTATTTCGTGTTTGTGTACTTTATCGTGAGCATCGTGTACTCCTTGTATTCATGACATTCGTGTACAAATCGTGTAAAATCGTGTATACTCATGTGCTTACATGATCTTCGTGTACGACTATATTTCGTGTACGATAACATAACTTGGCTAGATCCTTGTGTATTGATTGGGGCGGAGGAGTAGAAGTGGTTATGTAATCAATCCAGTAGATTACTCGTGTACAACCTCTGTAGATTACTCATGTACAACATCGTGCTGTTTACATAACCGTCTTGTACTCTGAATCACTAGCACTGTTAGTTCTATATATATTGTATCTATTTATTTACAGTCTTCCTTTTTCATCATGTTATTCTTTCAGTTTCCTGTATCTTACTCTCTAGCATGTTTATATTTCCTAACCTGTTATGATTTGTTGAGATGTACTGTGCTCGCTCCTGTCTTGATTGGACCTGTTAAAAATATTACAGAGGACGAGGCTGAGGCGTTCTGCCCTACTTATTACGGTGCGACCCTAGAGTATTGATTTGACCTGGACCAGCAGCAGGACCCACTAGCAGTGGATGACACTCCCCAAGATTAGGATGTCTTTCATTATCTTTTCTGGATTACTGTATTGAGATTCAGAGATGTTATTGGGATATGTATTTATTTAGACTCTTAGACTTTATCTGGATTATTTTCTCTGTGGATTCATTATGTTCTTATCTATCTATCTTTTATCCTGCTCTACCTTAGATGTGATTGAGACTGTATTGCTATGTCACCTCCATTCAGAGTGTATATGTTGACACAAAGTCACAGTCAACCAAATATTGATAATGTTGACTAAATAATACTTGTGATAATTCAATAAGACACACGACGACTATATTCTGCTCAAGCCAGACGAGAGCTCAGACGACAGCTCATGTGCATATACAAGTCATTTTTGCGTCTGTACTTTTATATTTTATTGAGTCTAGAATGATTGTAAGCTGAGTTATGCTGGGCTCTTGAGACTCAACCCACAATCTACCCAAAACCCATAAAGCTCCACATCCAAACTTAGCCCATTCCACCCTTGGACCAGTTCTGTGCTCTGGAGACAGAGTTCGGGCCGAACTCTGCCTCCACACACAGTTCGGGCCGAACTCTGTCCCCTAAAAATCAGCACCCTAAATTTTAGGGTTGGCTGGTTGCTAGTTGTCCAACGGCCAAATTTTTGAAATTCCTACCAAAATTCTGGCCGAATTCTGCCTGATAAAAACCTATAAATAGGCCTAGAATTCTATCATTTCAAATTATCCAATCTTCTCTTCTCTTCTCTCTTAAGCTCAATATAAGCCATACCCTTCTCATCTACTAGCCACAAGTTTCCTAAGTCTCGAGTGCTCAGCATCTCTCAGTTATGAGTCTTGTACAAGAGTTCAAGAAGTCACTTAAAAAATTCCAAGCATCGCCACTGCGATCCATTGTAAAGAAGTTGACGTGCTCTTCTGAAGTAAAGGCACGGGATGTAACTACTATTTCATAAATAGTGGATTTAATCCTGAGCTAGAGTTCTCAGGCCTGGACTAGTCCTCCACGAGGGAAACCAGGTTAAAATTGGCTGTGTTTGCGTATGCTCTCTTGCTCCTCTTTTATTTTCTGCATTTACTCTGATTATTTTTAGATCGTGAAAGAGTTGATTTTCAATTGGTTATTATTGCTATAACTCTATTCACCCCCCTCTAGAGTTGCCATCTGTTCTTCAATTGGTATCAGAGCTCTGTTCTCTTTACAAGGATTTACATCCTAGAGCTGATCCATGGCAACCACACAATCCTTGATTTCCAATCACGGTGAAGGACAGTCCACTCATAGGCCTCCCCTATTTGATGGAACTAACTACACGTATTGGAAAACAAGGATGAGTTTTTATCTCAAGTCGCTAGACTTTGACCTGTGGACTATCGTCACTGACGGTTACAAAAAGCCCTCCAGAATAGTTGTCAATGGCGATCTCGTTGAGAAATCACATGACAAATATTCTGACGAGAAGAAGAAACAGGCAAGTCTAGACGTGAGAGCTGTTAATGCTTTATTCTGTGCTATAGACAGGAATGAGTTCAACAGGGTATCCACATGCACCACATCCCACGAAGTGTGGAAGCTTCTAGAAGTGACGCATGAAAGAACCACCCAAGTCAAGAAATCAAAGATAAGCCATCTCACTCAAGAATACGAGGCTTCCAAAATGAAGCCAAACGAGACGATCACGCAAATGTTCACAAGATTCCTCGACATCATCAACCCCCTGTCTTCGCTTGGAATGCAATATTCAAATCACAAGAAGATTCGCAAGCTACTTAGGGGGCTACCAAAAATTTGGAACCCTAAGGTGACAGCCATCATAGAAGGAAATAATATCACAACCATGTCCATGGAGACCTTGATGGGAAAGCTAATGACTCATGAGCTTGACCTCAAGGACTTCGAAGAGCCTGCTCCTAAGGCTAAGGAGATCGCACTCAAAGCTCACCGATGGAGGGCTGAACCCGAAGAGACGGATGACGACAACTCAGAAGACGATGATCAAGCCCTCATGGTTCGCAACTTCAAGAAATTCCTTCGCTTCAACCGAAGAAAGAAGGAACCACAAGAAGATGAAGAAGAAGAGCCTACTTGCTACGGTTGCAAGAAGACGGGATATGTCCGAAAAGACTGTCTATTCTCAAAGAAAAGTAACCGCTATGAGAAGCCATACAAGAAGACCTCTTCAAAGATATATGCCAACACAAGCATTTGGCATGAAAGCTAAGCTAGTGACTCCGAGGAAGAAAAGAACTCTCCTCAAGATACGGCTAATGTGTGCCTAATGGCGACGTCCGACAAGGTATCAAACGAAACTCTTGACGACTTCACTTTTGATGAACTTGGCGATGCTTTCACCGATTTACTTAGTGACCATAAAAAGGTCATTGGTAAATACAAACAAGCCAAGGACAAAATCAAAAGTCATGAAGTCGAAATACAAAGACTCTCTCTATTACTTGATAATATTAGAGACACTACACCCACGGATGTCACTGATGAGGTATCTAAGCTTAAAATAAGCTTACATGATGCCGAAGCACGGATTGAGCAACAAACACAAGAAATCACAACACTAAACACGGAGCTTGCAGAAGAAAAGAGCAGACACAAGATTACTATTACTAAGATGCATGGTTTGAATGCTAAGATTACTGAATTACAAGCTGTCTCTAAGAAACTAGAGACTAAGTTGAGAAAACAGGTTGCTCAACCTCAAACCCAATCACATGAGACACACACTAAGCATGACACAACTCATACTAGTCAACCACGTCATCCTCATGCTGCTCACAATCATGCTTACATGTACACACACTTTCACAAACCATATGCACGTAGAAATAATCATCATATGTCACATAAACATTATGCTACACATAGATACAGTCATCATCATGTTGTACAAAGACACAATCAACATCACTCCACATATAGACAATCTCATCATGCCATGCCATATAGACAATCTCATCATGCCATGCCATATAGACAACATCATCATGCCACGCCATATCAACAATATCACCATGTCTCTCCACATAGTCATCATCCCCATGCTGAATCTATATATCATCAATATTCTGCTTATAGACATCATCAGCATGCTCCTAATGTAAATAGGAATGCTACATGCACTTATTGTGGTTTACATGGACACATTTCACCACAATGTAGAATTAGAAGATTAGTAGATAAAAAGATATATGCATGGTTTCCAAAAGCTAACTCTTCAGGACCCTCAAGAACTTGGGTACCAAAGGTCACATCTACTCTTGATGTAGGTGGACCTTCCCTCCTCAACTAAGAGTAAGTAGATTCTCGATAGTGGATGCTCGCGGCATATGACGGGAGACGCACATCTTTTCGCATCACTATCGATGAAGAGAGAAGGATATGTATCCTTCGGTAATAACCTAAAAGGTTATATTATAGGTAATGGTATTATTGGCTATCCTCCCTCTCCCGTAATAAAGGATGTCTGCCTAGTGACCGAGTTAAAGCATAACTTGCTCAGCATCAGTCATCTTGCTGACCATGGTTATGACATTAACTTTGGACAAAACAAATGCCTTATCTATGATAGGTCAACAGGAGATATTGCTTTTGGAGGGGTAAGAGAGAATAATATTTATATTTTCTATTTGTCTGGAAATACTAACAATGCAGGTAGATGCTTATATGCTCATAAAGATGAACGACTACTATGGCACCAGCGTCTTGGTCATGCCAATATGGATACCATATCCAGGCTATCGACCAAGAAGCTAATGAGAGGCTTGCCCAAATGACATCACATTTAAAAAGGACACCGTATGTGCCGAATGTGAGTTGAATAAGGCAACCAAGTCATCTTTTCATTCCATAAACTCTGTAAGCACTACTAGACCCTTGCAACTACTCCATATGGATTTATTTGGCCCTAGTAGAGTAGCCAGTCTTGGTGGAAAACTCTATGCCTTTGTTATTGTTGATAACTTTTCAAGATTTACTTGGGTTTTCTTTCTTACTTATAAAAGTTATGCTATTTTAGTTTTTAACATTTTTGTAAAGAAAGTTCAAAACGAAAAAGGCTACATGATTACTCGTATCCGAAGTGATCATGGAGGCGAGTTCGAAAATTCTTATTTTGAAAAGTTTTGTGATTCCAATGGATTTGATTATGAGTTTTCTTGTCCAAGAACTCCCCAACAAAATGGTGTTGTGGAGCGGAATAATAAGACTCTTGGCGATATGGCTAGAGTCATGTTGAACAAGTTTTCACTTTCGAAATACTTTTGGGCTGAAGCTGTCAGTACAGCATGCCACATTTTAAATATGGTGCTTATTCGTCCTATTACGAAGAAAACACCCTATGAGCTTTGGTTTGGGAGAACCCCAAATGTTTCTTATTTTAGAGTTTTTGATTGTAGATGTTTTATCCTTAACACCAAAGACAACTTAGGCAAATTTGATGCCAAAGCTGACGATGGTATTTTCCTTGGTTATGCTGCCAAGAGTAAGGGATATAGAGTTTTTAACAAACGCTCATTAATTGTGGAAGAGTCTACCAATGTGACTTTTGATGAAGATAACAGTACAGCAGCTACTCTTGATGATGATGTTGAGCCATCAACGTCTACTCCAATGAACACCGCAACTGAAACAAATTCTCTGGAAAGCTTGCCTAAGAAATTCTCTTTCAAGCCATCACATCCATAAAATTTGGTAATCGGTGAGGTTTCACGAGGAGTAACTACTAGATCATCATTAAGAGACTCTATTGCTAGCACTGCCTTCATTTCACAAATTGAGCCTAAAAATATTTTAGAAGCTTTCAATGATGAATTTTGGATTTCTGCTATGCAAGAGGAACTCAACCAATTCGAGAGGAGCCAAGTATGGGAACTTGTTCCTAGACCGGCTAATCACTCGATTATTGGTACTAAATGGATTTTTAGAAACAAAGTAAATGAAGATGGTTCAGTCACACGTAACAAAGCTCGTCTAGTAGCCCAAGGATACAACCAAGAGGAAGGTGTCGACTACGATGAGACGTATGCTCCTGTTGCTAGATCAGAATCCATTCGGATGCTTTGTGTATTTTCAAATTTTCAAAATTTCAAATTATTTCAAATGGATGTTAAAAGTGCTTTCTTGAATGGTTTTATTAAGGAGGAAGTTTATGTAAAACAACCCCCTGGCTTTGAAAATCATAAATTTCCCGACCACGTGTTCAAGTTAAAGAAAGCGCTATATGGCCTCAAACAAGCCCCTAGAGCTTGGTATGAACGGCTTAGCAATTTCTTACTTGAGAAAGGTTTTTCAAAAGGGAAAATTGACACTACACTGTTCATAAAATCTTTCAAAGACACTATTCTGTTAGTACAAATATATGTAGATGATATTATTTTTGGTTCTACTGATGAAACCCTTTATCAAGATTTTGCCAAGTGTATGCAGATCGAGTTTGAGATGAGCATGATGGGAGAGCTCAACTACTTTCTAGGGCTGCAAGTCAAACAAATGTCAAATGGAACCTTCATCTGTCAGTCGAAGTATACAAAGGACATGCTGAAGAAATTCAACCTTGATAACGTCAAATCAATCAGCACTCCTATGGCTACTTCAACCAAGCTTGAACCAGATGATAGTGGCAAACTCGTAGATCAATGTAAGTATCGAGGTTTGATAGGCAGTTTACTCTATCTTACTGCTAGTCGCCCTGATATAATGTTTAGTGTTTGCCTGTGTGCTAGATATCAAGCTAATCCTAAGGAATCACATATGACCGCGGTTAAGCGTATCCTTCGATACCTTAAGGGTACGGTTACAGTGGGCCTATGGTATCCTAAGTCAACATCATTTGACCTCATTGGTTACTCTGATGCTGACTTCGCTGGATGCAAGGTTGACCGTAAAAGTACGAGCGGCACGTGTCATTTATTAGGAAAGGCTTTAGTCTCTTGGTTTAGCAAAAAGCAGAATTCTGTCGCACTATCCACAACAGAAGCTGAATACATAGCAGCTGGGCGTTATTGTGCACAAATTCTGTGGATGAAGCAAACCCTTGAAGACTATAATTTATCTTTCATGTATATTCCAATCTTTTGTGACAACATTAGTGCAATAAATCTTACTAAGAACCCCATTTGTCACTCACGCACGAAGCACATTGAGATACGACACCACTTTTTGCGTGATCATCAGCAAAATGGCACGATTAACTTAGAGTTTATTGACACTGATCATTAGTTAGCAGACTTCTTCACCAAACCATTATCCGAAGAGCGCTTCAATTTTCTTTGTCGTGAACTTAGAATTTTAGATGAAGCTGTTATAAATTAAAAATAAACCTGCATAAATATTGAATATATTGTGATTCTCTCATGATGAACTTGCTATGGGTACAAGCCGAAAGGGTCCTTCTGACAACAAGGCGTAAAAGCCTAAGCGACACGGTGCACTAGTCCTCAGGACTACCGCTAGCTGGGATCCGGCCCCTGCAGCTAACCCATGGCAGATTCAAAATATTGAATTATAATATAATTCTTTGTTTATTATACGGTTCATTTTTATTTATCACTTGCTGAAATACTGAATTTCAAACTTCATATTACTGCTTTGAAACTCACTACTTATCTATTTACTTATTGGATCCTTCCTTGTTCTTAAACTCTTGTAGTATATTGTTTTTTATCTTCACTTAACCAATTTTTGACTCAACTCAGCCTGATTTCAGTTCTGTCCCTAGGAACCAGAATTTGGGCCGAACTCTGCCCCTAACAGAGTTCGGGCTGAATTCGGCATGCCTGTTCCAGAATCGGGAAAAGGCTCAGCCGTTGATCTTGTTGTTGATCCAATGGCCAAAAATTGTCCCGACCAAGAGAAACCCTCCTCTTTATTTTGGTTTCTCTTCCCTCTTCTTCATTCTTACCACCTTTTCTACTTCTCCTACTCAAAACTCTCAAAACCCTAACCCTAATTTCTCCTCTATTGGGCTCCATTCTTCTCCAAACTCAAGGAGAAGGCTTGGTTTTCAATTCTCTTTCATAATCCTTCAATATCTTGAGGTATAACTCCTTTCTTTTCTATATCTCAAATTTCTTTATTTTGTGTTATGGCTCCACGATTGTTTAACCGTGGGAAGAGGCTTCGGACCGAGGGTGCGTCCTCGTCGAATGCTCCTCCTCCCGTTGAGCCGCCCGTTGCACCACCCGTTGCACCGGCAATTGAACAACCAACCCATCCGTTGTTCAATCCTTCTCGTCCACGTGATCCAAACTCTTTCGACGACCGAATTTTTATATCACTAGATGCATCCAATGAATGGTTTAGCAATTTTTGGACACGTCCGGTGTTTGCGGGACACCCCATAAATTTCACAATTTTCTCACAATATGATGCACTCTTTAATAACCTCTGTCTTGATGAACTCGTTACTTCTAATTCGGTCATTTATCGTAGTGCCATACAAAAGTTTTATTACAATTTGACTCATGATGAAACTCGCATCTATTCACGTGTTGCGGGTATTGATATCTCATTTGATGACTTTGAATTAGCTGAATATCTTGACCTTATTGAGCCTAATTCTTGGGAGAAGCTTGTTGAAGCTAGATCCTTTATCTTTCCCGAAGGGATTTCTCTAGAGAGTTTCAAGGACGACCTGTGTAGCCCTAACACACGTCCTCGTAAGCTCTTGGCTAAGTATCTCAATCCTTATTTCTATGAGCTTCATCGGATCATTTTTAACACCATTCTACCCAAAGCGGGTTCTACCGATGAAGTTACCTATTTTGAGATTTCAGCTTTGTACCATCTCCACTTCCATGTTCCCTTTAACCTCCCACGCACAATGATGGATTGGATGATCAACTGTAGGAAGAAACCAAGATCCTTGGTTTATGCCTTATATCTTCCGATGATCTTTCGTGCGTTCCATGTACCTCTTGATGAGTGTCCATTCTTGCCTGCCCCTGCCTTTCTTTCCAAGGCAAGGAGACTTCATGCGGCCATTGGCTCCCCGGTCATGTCTGAGAATTCTGAGGATGAGCCGGATGCCCCTCCTCTCGGACAGGATCCTCCTCCTCCTCCTGCCACTCTCGAGTCTATTCAGACCATGCTCCGAGATCGTTTTGCTTTGGAGGACGATCGTTGGACGTAGCTGGATTATCGGACCACATTGCAGATGAGTGCTATCAGCAACTCGCTGCATGACATCCGGTATTCCATGTCTCGCCATCCTACCATGCCCACTCCTATGGAGCGAGATCCCGATCGTGAGGGCTTTTGTATTGATGACCCTTGGGTTCGTCGCTACATGGATTCGGACTCGGCTTTTGTGGACCCACGTCGCTCCTTTACTGATCCTTCGGACGACGCCGGGCCCTCTCGTGCTCGTTGATGGTTTTGGACTACTACTTGAGGCTGCTACTGGAGATCTTAGTTTATGCTTTCTGCTTTCTGCTTTAGTTATTTTTATGTACTTGGTTTGTAGTATTATGCTTTTGAGACATTGGTAGATCAATTATCAGTTGTTATGACTCTTGGTCATTATTTTATATGCAGTTTCTTCTCCTTTATGTGTGTTTTGCCAGTTATAATTTATCTATCTCATATTGCTAAATGCCAAAAGGGGGAGTTATGTGTATATTCTGTTTCTGTTTGGTTTATATGTGCTTTTGGAAGAATGTTATTAACAGGACAACAAAGATTAACAGTATTGTTTATGGGGGAGCTACTCTTAAGCTCGGCACTTATTATGTGGGAGCTATGTCGCTACATGTGTCCAGGTATGGATATTGAATATACAGTTATTATTTTGTCAATTATCAATATGGGAGAGATTGTTGACACAAAGTCACAGTCAACCAAATATTGATAACGTTGACTAAATAATACTTGTGATAATTCAATAAGACACACGACGACTATATTCTGCTCAAGCCAGACGACAGCTCAGACGACAGCTCATGTGCATATACAAGTCATTTTTGCGTCTGTACTTTTATATTTTATTGAGTCTAGAATGATTGTAAGCTGAGTTATGCTGGGCTCTTGAGACTCAACCCACAATCTACCCAAAACCTATAAAGCTCCACATCCAAACTTAGCCCATTCCACCCTTGGACTAGTTCTATGCTCTAGAGACAGAGTTCGGGCCGAACTCTGCCTCCACACAGAGTTCGGGCCGAACTCTGTCCCCTAAAAATTAGCACCCTAATTTTTAGGGTTGGCTGGTTGCTAGTTGTCCAACGGCCAAATTTTTGAAATTTCTACCAGAATTCTGGCCGAATTCTGCCTGATAAAAACCTATAAATAGGCCTAGAATTCTATCATTTCAAATCTTCCAATCTTCTCTTCTCTTCTCTCTTAAGCTCAATATAAGCCATACCCTTCTCATCTACTAGCCACAAGTTTCCTAAGTCTCGAGTGCTCAGCATCTCTCAGTTGGGAGTCTTGTGCAAGAGTTCAAGAAGTCACTTGGAAAATTCTAAGCATCGCCACTGCGATCCATTGTAAAGAAGTTGACGTGCTCTTCTGAAGTAAAGGCATGGGGTATAACTACTATTTCACAAATAGTGGATTTAATCCTGAGCTAGAGTTCTCAGGCCTGGACTAGTCCTCCACGAGGGAAACCAGGTTAAAATTGGCTGTGTTTGCGTATGCTCTCTTGCTCCTCTTTTATTTTCCGCATTTACTCTGATTATTTTTAGATCGTGAAAGAGTTGATTTTCAATTGGTTATTATTGCTATAACTCTATTCACCCCCCTCTAGAGTTGCCATCTGTTCTTCAGTATATACTGTACAGGTACCTTTATATTGTTAGATGTTTGACCTAGGACAGCGTTCTACCGCCGACACTGCGGCGTAGGCTGGACGTACCCACGTCTCGTGCCCTTACTCTAGGGTGCGGATCGTGACAGAAACATGTGAGATATGATTTCCATTACAAAATCTCTGAGTTAACATTTGTTCATCCACAGTTCATCATCATATGCAGTAAATAAAGTTTGTAGGGGTACTTGCCTCATAAAAAGCAAGGATATGAATATGAAGTTATAGATGTCTGGTGTCCTGTCAAAATGATACACAATTTCAGTCTCTAAGCTATATTGAAGATTTTACACTAGCGGTGTGACACGGCTCCTAACTGGACACTAGCTAAGTGATGCTCTAGCATAGAAGTCCAATGTGGGGTGATACAACATCTAACCCAACACTTAGGGTCTCTTCACTAAAGTAGGGTAAGGTTCCAATACTAAAATATCGCAAAATCTCATATTAACACACAAGGCAATATTATTCAATTAATAATTCAGACTGTGCATTGTGTTCCAACAATTATTAAAATAGATATAAAGCTCTAATATATATGCAATAAAGTCCCAAAATGATCCTTCTTAATTATAGTAATTTATTATAAATTTTTTGGAATTTATAAACTAATGTAGATATTTATAAAAAAATTAGTTTACATATATACTTTAAATATGAGTTCTGTTTCCCTATTTTTGGACAGTAGAAAATATGTAAATTAAATGCTAGAAAAATAATATTAAATTAACATAGTATTTAAATATAATTTTTATAGAAATTATGTAGTATTTAAAAGCTGTCTATAAATTTAAATACATTAAAGTACATATTCTAAAAATAAATAATTAATTATTTACTATATTTTGTCCACGTATACGAAGTTGAACCGAAGTCCAGATACAGGACCAAAGACCATGAATCAAGTCCGATATGACTCGTACAGACCTTGAATATATTTAGGCTCATTTGGGTCCACAAAACCCATGCTAGGACTGGGCTCAAATGTCCATAATTTACAGAATACGTAAAAATACGAAATTAAACATATAGATACATATGCATATTAAATTAATATAAGAATATTTTAATGCAGTAAAATATAATTAAACCTGTGTCCTGACAGTTAGGGACATGAGCGCATGAATTCGATACGAGTCTTGTGTCCACGCCGAAAAGTTACGCTACGACATGATTCACCCGTGTCCAAGGCCAACACGAGACTCCTCGACACACGATGACTCTGCTACGTGAAAACGAGACACAAATACGAAGGAGAGATGAAACGACACGTACGTGTCCGACACTGACTGATGTTCGGGGATGCTGTACGACGGAGAAAGCGTCGTGGTCGTCGAGAAAAATTAGGACGAGTTCGCTTGAGTGTGACGAACATACTGGTGGTATTGGCTCGTCGAGAAGTGGTCTAGGGCGGCAGGAAATTTAGATCTAGGTTTTTTGGCGACTCATTGGAGAAGAAGGCTCTGCAGTGGCGATGTTAGGGTTTGAGGTGGTGAATGGGGTTAGGGTTTAGGTCGGGGGGGTTATAGGCTTCGAATAGGGGATCAATTTAGGGTTTTCGTAGAGAAATTAGGGTCTAGGGTTAGGTTTTAGGTCGGTGTCGTGATGGCCAGTCGTCGCTTGGCCAATGCAGTGCCGGAGTCGTGGGAGTGGCTAGCACAAAAGCCCCTGTAGTTTTGGTAATTACAGAAATACTCCACCGCCTTTCTCAATGCAAATTCCAGTTTGCAAAGGTTCCCCCACTGAGTTTTGTGCAAAATTAGAATTTGCATAAACGAATCTAATATTACATTTGGTTATAAAAATATTTTAATTAATTATAAACTTAATTCTAAAATTACAAATTGATATTTTTAAGCTTTAAAAATCAATTGAAAATTCTAAAAAATTTCAAATAATTATATTAAATTATTTTAAGGTTAGATTAGTCATTTGTGATCAAAATTTCCCAATTTAAATATATTTTAATATAGGAAGTGATAGGTACATTTTTTATCTTATTTTTCTTGTACTTGTGTAGACACGGATTTGGGAGTGAGCTGGCCCCCTGCTTTTGAATCCCGTATCATGACGTGTCATGTCCGGATCTATTATACTACTCCGGGATGGGAGTTATTAGTGGTTATGTGATCAATACCCTTCATGTATTCTCTTGTTCACTTGTTCATAGCTCCACCCTTACTACACGTAGGGTGTAGCCTGACCTGATACTACTTGTTTATAGCTTTTTATTGTGGTCGTCCTGATCTTATTTACGTATATTTTTCTATTCATAGCCGGTCAAATGGAACAGCCTGATCCTGACCCAAGCCGATCACATAACACACTAATATCTCAAGGCATTATTTATGTTTACATTATATATCAGATATTCCTGTACTGTTCTACATTGTCACTACCACATTTCTAGCTTGAGGGTATTTTTGTCATTTTTGGTGAATTTTGAATTTTTAATTAATTTGTTGAATTGGTGAATTCTTGTTTGACTTTGACTTGCTGAGACTAGTGGACTAGCCTAGAACCTAACCCTAGCTACGGTATCCCTAGTCTAACTTGAGTTAACCCATTTTAGTCATTAGAGATTAGTTTTAGAATGAGAGGATTAAGTTTAGTGGAATTAAGTCATGACTTATGGTTTTATGAAATGGCTTATGACTTCATGACTTAAGCCCATGGGCCAATTTAGGAAACCCTAACCCTAATTATGCAACCCATGACCAACCATAGGAGAACCCCCCCTATTTAATGTCATGTTGGGGTGTTCTTACCTCTTTTAGAGGTTGACCTAGAAATTGAAGAAAATGTATTTTCTCCCCTTCTAAAAATCCCAATAAATTCATTTTAATTCCTTTTTAATCCTAGTCTTTTGTATTAGGTTCTAATTTCTGGTTGTTTACTGTTTTTGGAGGATCATCTCAGTTTTTGGTTCATTTGGAGCTTGGGAGTTGCTATTTGGAATCTTTCCAATGGGACTTTCTTGGAGGATTGACACTCATAGGTAAAATCCCTCAAATTGTGATATAATCCTGATTTTAGTGCATGATAGCTTAGGTATAGGTGTCCCCTAGCTACTGTAGAAATTTTGTGTCATTTGTATTAGGTTACATGTCCGTATCGGACACGTATCAAACCTATAGGCTAGGTGTTCGACGAAACGCCCGAACTAATTCGATTTGCTATTTTTGCAAATCTATTTGAATAGAAATCTAGATCTAGGGTATGCTTATGCATTTCTATTATTTCTTCCTAATTTTAGTTTCGTGTCGTGTCCACACGGGGACACGAACACGCTGACCGCACGTACGTACACTGTGTCCTGCATCACGGGGCTGATAACTCTCGACACAGGACACGTGGACATGCCAAATTTGGTGAGAGTGATGGGGCATTGTCTGCCACCATCCTCCCAAAATTTGAGAGCATATGGTTGCGTGTACGAGAAGAAATCCTCCCCGCACTGGCCGCACGGCCTGTCGTTGTGCGCGCTGGAACGCAACTGATACGTGATCATATCTGACACGACACATGTCATGGATACTGTGCAGGCGGTCCTAGGGGTAGCCCTACTCTTGGCGCACATGTACGTAAGGCCACATGTCACCACGTGGCCTGTGTCACGCGCGGGACACGCGTGCATGCGTGCATGACACTGTGCACTGTGCAGTACACTCGTGTGTGATTGAGTGTGCTGGACCCGCTCGTGTCCACTTGGTAGGACACGAACGAGTAGTAGACACATGCACGTGTGTTTAAATGAATTACCAACCATTTAATTGGTGTTTTAATGTGTTTTTGATCTCGAAATTGAATTTTCCCCTGTGGACTGATACATGTTTTCAGTTTTTATATTCTGATTTTAATTCCTATATATAAACTAAATTTTGATGTTAAAGTTGCATGTTTAAGTTCACCTACATGTGTATTAGCTACTGCTAGGTTGGTTTTACATATTAGATTAGGTTTTGCACTTGAGAATTGGATTTTGATTATGAGTTTAGGCTGTTCAAATAGGCCGACTGATACATGGTTCAGGAAATATGAATTTTGGTTTTCATTCCTGTTTTAAAACTGATTTCTTGATATTAAATTATATGTTTAAATTCTTCTACTTATGTATTAACTACTGCTAGGGTGTTTACATATGAGTTTGGATTTCGATTGGTCATGGTTTGCATTTTCGAATGTGGAATGGTATGCTCAATGTGTTGACTGATACATGCATTTCAGTCTTTAAATTCTGATTTTTAATCCTTTTAAACTGAAAGTTTGATGCTTAAAATTGCCATGTTGATTCCTGAACATTTTGTTAATTCCCCATTTGTTAGTTCACTGTTAGTTGGGGTTATCAATGTGAAGGGGTTTTTGAATTGAATGTGTGTTTGGGACTTTGAGTTAACTGGTAGTTGATTCATGAACTGTTGTTTGATCTCACGATTTTGAGAACCATTTACTAAGAAATCCTAACACTAAAACCTGAGTTGTACACTTTTAACTAATTTCTTGTATCATACACACTCTACACAAACACACACCCTCACTAATTCTAGCTAGCTACTGTCACACTCTAACCTATTCCTATTGACACTCTACACATACTGTTTTTTTTCAGATGTACACACACACACACACTCATTGTTAGCTAGTAGTTAGCACTGTCATGTTGATTACACACTATTTTTCATATGCTCTACACACACACACACATGTATTCCTCTTCCTATCACTCTATGTATATATATATGTATATACATATCTATATGTAATAATATCATGTAGCCTAAGGGTGTTCTTTATATAAATTAAATATATTATTAATATACTTATATGTGTGAAATGTGTGTGAACTATACTAAATTAGATTAATATTGTAATGTGTGAATATGTGTTCTAGCCTATGGCCTATAGCCTATGGCTCATTGCCTGTGTATATGGCTTGAATGCCAGTGTAGGTGTGTTGTTGGCTTGTATAACCTAGATAGTGTGTGTGAATGCTAGAATAGGCTGGTTAGGCTTAGTGAGACTTGTTTGGCTTAGGCTTGACCTAGTTGACCTAGTTTGACTAGTATAGTTGACTAGAGTTGACCAAGGGTTGACTTTAGTCTAGTTTGACCCCAAACATTATGTAGATGCATTGTAGCCGTCTGTTATATCATTTTAGACTTATAGTGACTTGTACTGTTCTATAGGAGACAGATACCACTCTTCGGACAGTAGATTCTCTTCAGTTATTCGGGATACCAGGCGAGTACATTCTCTGATCATTTCATATCTTGTTTAGGATTATATTTCCTGTTTTAGATTACTTTACTTGATGCTGACACGTTGGTAACACGGATTAGTACTATATGGATCTTGTCGTGCGATGTTATCCCCTTAGCAGATACATCAGGTATTTCATGTTCGTGTACTTTATCATGAGCATCGTGTACTCCTTGTGTTCGTGCTTTTCGTGTACAAATCGTGTGAAATCGTGTATACTCATGTGCTCACATGATCTTCATGTACGACTATACTTCGTATGCAATAACGTAACTTGGCTAGATTCTTGTGTATTGATTGGGGCGGGGGAGTAGAAGAGGTTAAGTATTCAATCTAGTAGATTACTCGTGTGCAACCTCTTTAGATTACTCGTGTGCAACATCGTGCCGTTTACATAACCGTCTTGTACTCTGAATCACTAGCACTGTTAGTTCTCATATATATATTGTATCTATTTACTTACAGTCTTCCTTTTTATATCATGTTGTTCTTCAGTTTCCTATATCTTACTCTCTAGCATGTTTATATTTCTTAACCTGTTATGATTTGTTGAGATGTACTGTACTCGCTCATGTACTGACTAGACCTGTTGAAAATATTACAGAGGACGAGGCTGAGACGTTCTGTCCTACCTATTACGGGGCAAAACTAGAGGACTGTTGTGACCTGGACCAGCAGCAGGACCCATTAGCAGTGGATGACACTCCCCTATATTAGGATGTCTTTCATTTATCTATTCTGGATTACTGTATTGAGGTTCTGAGATATTATTTAGGATATGTATTTATCTTAGACACTTAGACTTTATCTGGATTGTATCTCTATGGATTTCATTCTGTTCTTATCTATCTATCTATCTTTATCATGCTCTACCTTAGATGTACCTTAGATGTAATTGAGACTGTATTTGCTATGTCACCTCCATTTGGAGTGTATATACTATATTGGTACCTTATATATTGTTAGATGATTGACCTAGGACAGTGTTCTACCGCCGACACTGCGGTGTAGGCTGGACGTACCCACGTCTCGTGCCCTTACTAGGGTACGGGTCGTGACACATTTTTACTGGTGGCCCATGTAGGTCTAGATTAGAATGTAGTGGTATTCGAACTATAGTACCACTACAGCCTGCAGTAGGATTAGGATATT
This sequence comes from Iris pallida, assembly GCA_029216955.1. Classification (NCBI taxonomy): domain Eukaryota; kingdom Viridiplantae; phylum Streptophyta; class Magnoliopsida; order Asparagales; family Iridaceae; genus Iris; species Iris pallida. Next base: position 827,659 of record JANAVB010001399.1, on the reverse strand, counting down.
TTGAAGGTACTCAATCACATTAGGAAAAACTCCTTATTAGATTCCTTTTATCTAAATTTCCTACTTATCGTCTTCCCTTGAATATAAACTGTCCTCCTTTAATTTTTTGCTTTATTCTCAGTAATTGCTTCTTGTTTTGATCTGTCTTCATGATGGTTATGGAGACACGATCTCATCGCTCCGGTCCGGGGGATACTATCGAGAGGCCGGCCACCTCTCGTCCTGTTCAGCAGGGCCTCGAGACCGCAGCTCCTGTTGTGCTGACTCAGGTTGGCATTTCTGCTATATTGGAGGTGCTCCTCCGTCTGTACAGAGTCCTTTTTTCTGTCATTCCCGATTTCGCTCAGCAGCAGCAGTTCATGCAGCATCAGCAGCAGGTCAGGGAAAACCAGCAAGGGCGAGCTTTCGCCAGGACACTTGAGGATGCACAGGCCATTGGAGATCTTGTTACAGGTTCCGAATTTCTCGATTCTATTTCCGCAATTGCCTCTTATAACTATCTTGAAATTCGATTCCATCTGTTCCTTATTGACTGATCAATTTTGTTCTGTTGTTCCTGTGTTATGTTTGTTTTTCTTCTGAAAAAAAATCATATGGGCTAGGTCACCTCAGTTATGGGATCTAGAATCTTCGATAGTCGTGTTAGCTGGCATAGTGAGGACATATAGTCAGATTTTGGACATATTTCTAGGGTGTAGGAATTTAAGGTTTTCGCCGTCGCATACGGCAATACGAAAATTTTAAATACCATGAACCTAGAGGTATGTACCTTAGTCAAGGACTCTGTGATTATCGTAGCCTTGCTCATATCATGACGAAGACTCTGAACAACATGATTTTGGACAGACGCATATGATTATCGTACCCTTCTGTTGTTATAAAAATTGTATTTCATCATCAAATAACGTAGAATAGGGATATTTAGTTTTGTAGAGCTTATTCATATGTAGTTCTTTCATAGTGTAATGATATGATGACTTGTAGAGTGTCTGTACCCTAGAGATGATAGTTAGTATTGGTATTAGAATAGTAACCTATTGTAGATAATTTTCCTGTTATTTATAATACCAACCAGTTTACATATAGGATATTAGTATGCCTTACAGCCTTGATGATTGTTATTATTTTCCCTTACCCTTTTCCAGTGAGGCACCCATGACCAGAGCCTGTCCTTGAGTATAGTTATAGTTTTACCTAAGACTGAGAGGTCTATATATATAGATAGGTTACAGATGGTATTGGCATATGGGATATGGGTTTGGTTAGTATCTATAGGTCATTGTTGTATAGGATTATTGACATGTTGTTAGCCTCTATTGGTCCAGTTTCTATTTTAGTTAAGTTCACTTTGTGTTGAGTTCAATCATGTTTGATCAACCTTTATAGGAAGTATGCAGACCCTTCACTAGATACCCTGTTCCCTTGGATCATACTTGTACAAGTTGTTCACTGCACTCAACACTTCATTACCTACCATATTGTATCATAGATTTCACTGGACCATTGTTCAGACCCCAATTATTGACTCACTAATATAACCATCAACCCCTTATCATATTCTGCATATCTGGAGAGTTAGTATCATGCATATTAGAGGTCTGCACTCATCCTTACTTCTGTACATGGTGACCTACTGAATCTCTTAGCATTTTACCTTACTTTATAGCCTTACAATACCCTTCATTATAACCTGCAGTACCTGCCCTACAAAACCTTTTTGGGCAGGGTTGTTCAGTCCATTTAGGGCAGTTGTATTCATTGGGGATGTAATATGGGTTATTGATAAGAGTTCTCCCTTGATCATTGTTCTGTCCCTCTTTCATTGTATTAGATACAGATGATAGCCCATCTGTCCAGATACATGTCCAAACCCTTTCTTTCATTGTTGGTTCAGTCATCCAAAAGCCTCTACCTGGGCATTGGTTCAATTTTCTATATGAAGGTGTCCTACATATCATTGTCCTACAAGTGATTGTTCTGCATCTTCATGTAAAGCCATGCTACACCATTGTTCTGTCCCAACACACCCTGCAGTATCTGACCTCTTCTTGGAGTGATAGGCATGTAGTAGGGAGTTGGTGTTATTAGATTTTGAGTAGAGTTGAGGTGATGAGGGTAAAGCATATATATATAGCTTGTATATATGTAATATATTTTGATTTGGTATGTAGCCTACACTTATTTGCAGTATACTGCCTATTGCATTCCCAGTACACTAGTTTGGTTCACTTCTTTCAGACCACTGTCCTGCATGTAGTTAGTTCAGCCAGATAGAGAGGAGAGCCCAGGTTATCTAGAGGCATGTTTCAGTCACCATGTAGGTTTCCTTTTACTTTGACTTTACAAGTGGACCCAAATGTCTTGTCCTTTAGCTTACAAATTCAGCCTCCTTAGCATCATTCCCTTTTGCCTATATTGATGTTTCAGACCATTCATCCTTAGCCTAAATTCTAAGCATTTGTTTCAGTCCCTTATAAGTTTAGTCTACTTTAACCCTTTGACGATCAGTTATATATATATATATATATATATATATATATATATATATATATATATATATATATATATATATATATATATGATATAGTTAGGATATATATGATGGGTTGTTGTTCTTGAGCATATGTATATGTGGTATTTGGGATTTGTGTATTTAGATTATGGGTATTTAGTTATGGGTGACTTGATAGGATTTGGGAAGTTAAGAGTTAGTCTATTATAGAGTTTTTCTTTTGCTAAATTCTAGTTGCCAACTCCTAGATAGCTAGCATAGGTAAAATCCTAAGAAGTTGACCAGTTGTTGACCAAATGCTTGGATGTTAACAAATTTACTAGTTTTTGACCATTGTCTATGTTTGACTTAGTTGACTGGATATAGGATTAGAAATAGGTTGTTGTGTTTGTTGATCATGTTTGATTATTTAGTAACTTGAGACCTTGCTTGTGATTAGGTTGGAGACATGGTTTTTCTGTGGATATCTCCGACTCGTGGTACTATACGTTTTGGTGGAGGTGGAAAGCTTAGCCCACACTTCATCGGACCCTTCGTGATCAGCGGGAGGGTCGATGATGTGGCTTATAGGCTAGACTTGCCACCTGCACTAGTGGGTGTCCACAACGTATTCCATGAATCACAGTTGAGACGGTACGTGCCAGACCCTAGCCATATGCTGGATCATTCGGAGATTGAGGTGGGACCTACTCTCAATTATCCAGAGCAGCCTGTGGATATTCTGGATCGCCGAGAGAATGTGCTGACAAACCAGGTGATACCGTTGGTTCGCGTCGCATGGAGGCATTATTCTCCAGGAGAGTCTACCTTGGAGCGTGTAGCCTCCCTCCCCGAAATTTTTGAAATTATTTTTTATTGATTTGAAGGGTGATTTTTAGATTGTTTTATAAATAATCATTTAGTTAATTATTACGGTAGATGACGTTAGCCATGGTTGAGTTTTAAAGTACAAGACGACTAGGAATTATGGCACGGATAGTGTAGTGGCGTGCTTTGACTAGTGTTTAGCCATGGTAGGGGAATCCCAAGCCATAGGTGTGTCATAACTAGGAAAACCAGGCCAAGTTGCAAATTGATCCCTATAAATGGTTTAATTAGTTAATTATTAATATTTTGACTTTTATGAATTTTAGTTTTACCAAAATAGCCAGGACTGGATCCAAACTGAACCCAAGCCCATATAGGCATCCAGTGTACACAAAGATTCCATGTAGACATATTTCAAATAGATGCAATGCCTATTATTGGTATATTAAATTTCTTATTATTATTATTATTATTTTCATGGGAATTGTTATTTGATATTATTATTTTATTGGTTATATTATTTAAATATTAAATATGTGTGTATTTGTAGGTATATATGAATATATACACTAGTGTATGTGTGTGTGTGTATATATATATATATATATATATATATATATATATATATATATATATATATATATATATATATATTGGGTGGGTGTATATACATATATATATGTATACTTGTACTTAGAGATTTATATATGTATATAAATATATATGTGAGTAGAAATAGAAAGAGAATAAATATATGTGTGAATATGTTATTATGTATAAATTTATGTTATAAATAATATGTAAATATGTGTATAATATATATGTGTGGGGTTATATATAAATATTATATATGGTGTATGTATAGATATGAGTGTATAATATTGTATATATGTATTGACGTGTATTTATGTATTTATATGTAAATATATATTATATATTTATGTATATGTGTGTGTATATATATATATATATATATATATATATATATATATATATATATATATATATAAATATATATATATATAAGAAATATATAAAAGAAAATAGAAATAGAAAGAGAAAAGAAACCAGAAGGAATCCAGCCCAGCCAAAGCCCGACCAGGCCAGGCCCAGCCCGGCCTGACCCCAATCCAGGCCCAGCAGGCCCAATCCAACATTTTTCTTCCACCTCTGAACTGAGCAAACAGCACAGGCCGACTTGTAAATGATGTATATAATAGGGAGACCCGAGAGAGGAAGTACAGATCGAAACAAAGATCAAACCCTGAAACCCTAATTTCCACCACCCCGTGCGACTACCCAGAGCCTTCCCCAACGTCAGACGACCACCCTCGATGGCTGCGCAGCGCCGGAGGACCGCCGGACGGTCGCCGCGCACACCCGAAGGGACAGCAAGCGCGAAAAGCCACAGCAGCAGTGATGGCAAACCCGCGAAATCAAGGTAATTTTCTCCCACCGCATTCAACCATTTTTCGATCTACAAGTTCCAACGAATAGACAACCTATAGGCCTTTGCACCCTGTTATTTAGTTCGAACTAAATCGAACCAAAATCGTATTAAAATTCGAACCAAAATAGGCGAAAAACTGTCTCGAATGAGACAGAAATCCGAGCCCAGGGACCTCATTTGGAAGTAACATATCTTCCAATCTAGATCAATTCTTCGAAATCTAGTTAAGCAGATTTAAAGACAACTTATAGGGCACCAGAACGCAACTTGTAGATCCAGATTTCATTAAAGGTGCACAAAGAAATCCGTGTTTTAAAATCAAGAATAACCTGTGAAAACAGTTTTCAAAAAATAAAAAATTCTTCGATACCACGTGCGTCCCGCCAAACCGGGCGACTTGGTCGCGAACCGAAAGCATCGAAAGCTGCGTATCGGCTTCATGGTCGTGTGGGCTTTGACGGAATTCAAATTGGTCGCGTGTGTGCGACGAATTTGATGCGTATCCGTCGAAATTCACCGTATCGTGCACTTTGCAAATTTCTCAATTACTTTGTGCACACTCGTCAGATCGAGACGAAACTTGCGCCAGCAGGACCGTATCATTTTTTCTGGTCCTGTATGCCAAGTTTGATCTGATTATGAGACAGTTGACAAAATCGTCGTTTTGCGGGCCCCACGGTCCGACTCAACGGGTGATTTTGTGTACGGCCTGCCGGAATCCAACTTTGGACATACGGTTGGGTTCGTATCGGAAAATCGAATTCGTAGACATGTAGTTTGACGACTTTAGAGACCTTTAACTCTGGCATGCTTTTCGGTGCAAAGCGGGTCCAACGGCGGACATCGTTTTTGCCCGAAATTACCGTTTTGCTCCTGTGTCCAGAATTGGACTTAAGGATAGGCAATCCTAGCTAAATTGACTATTCTGGGAATGTTGACGATGTTTGTTTCAGCTTTCGAAGACAGTTGTGATGACTTAGACGTTATGGTGTACCAGTTGACGGTATTTATTGATTCTTTGTGCTGCCACCAGGCAAGTATACCTTGTCTCTCTCTACATTTTATTTACATGCATATTTCTATTAGTATACAGTTTTACTAGTTGGTTATTACTTGTGATTTGTATATCGTACTTGCTAGTATAGCTATAGTCCTTATACATGGTTAGCCTTGTTAGTTCATATTGGATTAGTTCTCTCGTGTATCGTGATTGGGTCGTGTCGTATCTTCACCCGTGTCTTGACTGAGTCGTGTCTGTAAGTATGAGTGAGTGAACTGCTATTCTTTTGTCTTTTCCACAACCTGCGAGTCCACACATGGGGTGAGGGTTGCCTTTGCACCTGCGAGTCCACAATCGGGACGAGAGTGACTTGTCTTGAAACTGATCTGCGAGTCCACAATCGGGGCGAGGGTTGGTTATCCATTGATCTACCAGCAGTTCATTTATGCATACTTGATCCCGTATCCGAGTTCATAGTTACCTGTCAGTAGCCACTTGTCAGTCTCCTGTCTAGTTCCTGTTTACACCCTGTTTATATTATTACATGATTAAACTGTTAGATAGGCATGTTTTATGTATCTTGCTAGTCCTCTGAGGACCTGATGATCTCTTCAGGTTTAGCGACTGCATGGAGTTAGTTAGTAGAGCGGGATGGTGGAGGATTACGATCTATGATACAGGTATTTGTTTGTGTTATTTCTTTATTATCTTTTCGTGCTTTATATTCTGTACCATGCTATACTCTGCTTATTTATAGACTCATATCATTCTTGGAGTCTAATCGAACAATATGCTAATGGGCTGCAGACCATGACCCATACTTGTTCATTCTTGTTTATATGATTCATGTGGATTGAGATATAGTTTAGATTAGATATGATACCATGACCTTGACAGCTTATACGTACTCGAGTCGGGCTGGAGTCCGCTCGATACGTAGCTGGCTTGCTCACGAGCTCGCATCCGAAAAGCGGGTGCGGGTCGTGACAAGTTTTTTTTGGTGGCCCATGCAGGTCAGAGCATATTGTACCGGTTACGTAACTGTACTGGTACGGGCCTGCGACCTTGACTAAACTCTTAGGAATCTCAATCCACTCTGCTTTGAAAGTTCTCCTAGAAATTTCTCTACGTCCTTGAAAATCCCATATTTGCCCTCGATTATACTTCCTTGCTTTCTGTGCCATTGATTCTCGTCCCTTTTATTTCCGGGTGACGAATGATCGTGCTGTCTAGGATTCATTAGAAATTCTTAAATTAAAAGTATAATATTGCTTGACTATTGAATGCTTGGTTGTTTATAGATATGAGGGAGTATAGATGCCATATGCCTAGATATCTGCCGGTAGAATTGTTAGTAACTAGTTAGAAGACCATATGATTTTAGTGACCTGTGTTTCAAGGGAGTAGTGTGACCAAAGGTGGGTAGAAGTCCTCGAGATTTCGTAAATACCAGTGACTAGAGAAGGTCATAGAAATATTTTCGAAAAATTGTATTTAAGGAGATTAAAGTAATAGTAGACTTTGATTTTAAGGAATAGCTAGGAATTAGAATTTCGAGGACGAAATTATTTTTAAGGTGGGTAGATTTGTAGCCTCCCTCCCCAAAATTTCTGAAATTATTTTTTATTGATTTGAAGGGTGATTTTTAGATTGTTTTATAAATAATCATTTATTAAATTATTATTGTAGATGACGTTAGCCATGGTTGAGTTTTGAAGTACAAGACGACTAGGAATCATGGCACGGATAGTGTAGTAGCGTGCTTTGACTAGTATTTAGCCATGGTAGGGGAATGCCAAGCCATAGGTGTGTCATAACTAGAAAAACCAGGCCAAGTTGCGAATTGATCCCTATAAATGGTTTAATTAGTTAATTATTAATATTTTGACTTTTAGGAATTTTGGTTTTACCAAAATAGCCAGGACTGGATCCAAACTGAACCCAAGCCCATATAGGCATCCAGTGTACACAAAGATTCCATGTAGACATATTTCAAATAGATGCAATGCCTATTATTGGTATATTAAATTTCTTATTATTATTATTATTATTATTATTATTATTATTATTTTCATGGGAATTGTTATTTGATATTATTATTTTATTGGTTATATTATTTTAATATTAAATATGTGTGTATTTGTAGGTATATATAAATATATACACTAGTGTATATATATATATATATATATATATATATATATATATATATATATATATATATATATATATATATATATATATATATATATATATATATATACTTGTACTTAGAGATTTATATATGTATATAAATATATATGTGAGTAGAAATAGAAAGAGAATAAATATATGTGTGAATATGTTATTATGTATAAATTTATGTTATAAATAATATGTAAATGTGTGTATAATATATATGTGTGGGGTTATATATAAATATTATATATGGTGTATGTATAGATATGAGTGTATAATATTGTATATATCTATTGATGTGTATTTATGTATTTATATGTAAATATATATTATATATTTATGTATATGCGTGTATATATATATATATATATGTATATATATATATATATATATATATATATATATATATATATATATATATATATATAATATAAAAAAAAAAATATATATATATATATATATATATATATATATATATAAGAAATATATAAAAGAAAATAGAAAGAGAAAGAGAAAAGAAACCAGAAGGAATCCAGCCCAGCCAAAGCCCGACCAGGCCAGGCCCATCCCGGCCTGACTCCAACCCAGGCCCAGCAGGCCCAATCCAACATTTTTCTCCCACCTCTGAACTGAGCAAACAGCACAGGCCGACTTGTAAATGATGTATATAATAGGGAGACCTGAGAGAGGAAGTACAGATCGAAACAAAGATCAAACCCTAAAACCCTAATTTCCACCACCCCGTGCGACCACCCAGAGCCTTCCCCAACGTCGGACGACCACCCTCGACGGCTGCGCGGCGCCGGAGGACCGCCGGACGGCCTCCGCACACACCCGAAGGGACAGCAAGCGCGAAAAGCCACAATAGCAGCGATGACAAACCCGCGAAATCAAGGTGATTTTCTCCCACCACATTCAACTATTTTTCAATCTACAAGTTCCAACGAATAGACAACCTATAGGCCTTTGCACCCTGTTATTTAGTTCAAACTAAATTGAACCAAAATCGTATTAAAATACGAACCAAAATAGGCAAAAAAACTGTCTCGAATGAGACAGAAATCCGAGCCCAGGGACCTCATTTGGAAGGAACATATCTTCCAATCTAGATCAATTCTTCGAAATCTAGTTAAGCAGATTTAAAGACAACTTATAGGGCACCATAACGGAACTTGTAGATCCAGATTTCATTAACGGTGCACAAAGAAATCCGTGTTTTAAAATCAAGAATAACCTATGAAAACAGTTTTCAAAAAATAGAAAATTCTTCGATACCACGTGCGTCCCACCAAACCGGGCGACTTGGTCGCGAACCGAAGGCATCGAAAGCTGCGTATCGGCTTCGTGGTCATGTGGGCTTTGACAGAATTCAAATTGGTCGCGTGTGCGCGACGAATTTGATACGTATCCGTCGAAATTCACCGTATCGTGCACTTTGCAAATTTCTCAATTACTTTGTGCACGCTCGTCAGATCGAGACGAAACTTACGCCAGCAGGACAGTATCGTTTTTCTGGTCCTGTATGCCAAGTTTGGTCCGATTCTGAGATAGTTGACAAAATCGTCGTTTTGCGGGCCCCACGGTCCGACTCAACGGGTGATTTTGTGCACGGCCCGCCGGAATCCAACTTTGGACATACGGTTGGGTTCGTATTAGAAAACTGAATTCGTAGACATATAGTTTGACAACTTTAGAGACCTTTGACTCTGGCACGCTTTTCGGTGCAAAGCGGGTCCAACGGCAAACATCATTTTTGTTCAAAATTACCATTTTACCCCTGTGTCCAGAATTAGACTTAAGGACAGGCAATCCTAGCTAAATTGACTATTCTAAGAATGTTGGCGATGTTTGTTTCAGCTTTCGGAGACAGTTGTGATGACTTGGACGTTATGGTGTACCAGTTGACGGTATTTATTGATTCTTCGTGCTGCCACCAGGCAAGTATATCTTGCCTCCCTCTACAGTTTATTTACATGCATATTTCTATTAGTATATAGTTTTACTAGTCGGTTATTACTTGTGATTTGTATATCGTACATGCTAGTATAGCTATAGTCCTTATACATGGTTAGCCTTGTTAGTTCATATTGGATTGGTTCTCTCGTGTATCGTGATTGGGTCATATCGTGTCTTCACCCGTGTCTTGACTGAGTCGTGTCTGTAAGTATGAGTGAGTGAACTGCTATTCCTTTGTCTTTCCTACAACCTGCGAGTCCACACACGGGGCGAGGGTTGCCTTTGCACCTGCGAGTCCATAATCGGGACGAGGATGACTTGTCTTGAAACTGATCTGCGAGTCCACAATCGGGGCGAGGGTTGGTTATCCATTGATCTACCAGCAGTTCATTTATGTATACTTGATCCCGTATCCAAGTTTATAGTTACCTGTCAGTAGCCACTTGTCAGTCTTCTGTCTAGTTCCTGTTTATACCCTGTTTATATTATTATATGATTAAACTGTTAGATAGGCATGTTTTATGTATCTTGCTAGTCCTCTGAGGACCTGATGATCTCTTCAGATTTAGCGACTGCATGGAGTTAGTTAGTAGAGCGGGATGGTGGAGGATTACGATCTATGATACAGGTATTTGTTTGTATTATTTCTTTATTATCTTTTCATACTTTATATTCTGTACCATGCTATACTCTGCTTATTTATAGACTCATATTATTCTTGGAGTCTAATCGAACAATATGCTAATGGGCTGCAGACCATGACCCATACTTGTTCATTCTTGTTTATATGATTCATGTGGATTGAGATATAGTTTAGATTAGATATGATACCATGACCTTGACAGCTTATATGTACTCGAGTCGGGCTGGAGTCCGCTCGATACGTAGCTGGCTTGCTCACGAGCTCGCGTCTGAAAAGCCGGTGCGGGTCGTGACAGAGCTGGAGGATGAGATGCGCGAGCGATACCCATATCTGTTGCACCGTGAGGTATGATTATCTACCCTTCTCATCAGTTTAGTTTTGCCTTTTAATTTCGAGGACAAAATTATTTTAAGGGGGGTAGATTTGTCACTATCATATTTCTAGCTTGAGGGTATTTTTGTCATTTTGGGTAAATTTTGAATTTTTAATTAATTTGTTGAATTGGTGAATTCTAGTTTGACTTTGACTTGCTGAGACTAGTGGACGAACATAGAACCTAACCCTAGCTATGGTAACCCTAGTCTAACTTGAGTTAACCCATTTTAGTCATTAGAGATTATTTTTAGAATGAGAGGATTAAGTTTAGTGGAATTAAGTCATGACTTATGGTTTTATGAAATGGCTTATGACTTCATGACTTAAATGATCATGACTTAAGCCCATGGGCCAATTTAGGAAACCCTAACCCTAATTATGCAATCCATGACCAGCCATAGGAGAACTCCCCTATTTAATGTCATGTTGAGGTGTTCTTGCCTCTTTTAGAGCTTGACCTAGAAATTGAAGAAAAGGTATTTTCTTCCCTTCCAAAAATCCTAATAAATTCATTTTAATTCCTTTTAAACCCTAGTCTTTTGCATTAGGTTCTAATTTCTGGTTGTTTACTATTTTTGGAGGATTATCTCAGTTTTTGGTTCATTTGGAGCTTGGGAGTTGCTATTTGGAATCTTTCCATTGGGACATTCTTGGAGGATTGACACTCATAGGTAAAAACCCTCAAATTGTGATTTAATCCTAATTTTAGTACATGATAGCTTAGGTATAGGTGTCCCCTAGCTACTGTAGAAATTTTGTGTTATTTGCATTACGTTACGTGTCCGTATCGGACACGTATCAAACCTATAGGCTAGGTGTTCGACGAAATGCCCGAACCAATTCGATTTACTATTTTTGCAAATCTATTTGAATAGAAACCTAGATCTAGGGTTTGCTTATGGATTTCTATTGTTTCTTCCTAATTTTAGTTTCGTGTCGTGTCCACACGGGGACACGAACACGCTGACCGCGCGCACGTATACTGTGTCCTGCATCACGGGGCTGATAACTCCCAACACAGGATGCTTGGACACGCCAAATTTGGTGAGAGTGATGGAGCATTGTCTGCCACCATCCTCCCAAAATTTAGGAGCATATGGTTGCGTGTGCGAGAAGAAATCCTCCCCGCATTGGCCGCAAGGCATGTCGTTGCGCGCGCTGGAACGCAACTGATATGTGATCGTATCTGACACGACACATGTCGGGGACACTGTACAGGCGGTCCTAGAGGTAGCCCTACCCCTAGCACACGTGTACGCAAGGCCACGTGTCACCACGTGGCCTGTGTCGTGCGCGGGACGCGTGTGCATGCGTGCACTACACTATATACTGTACAGTGCACTCGTGTGTGATTGAGTGTGCTGGACCCGCTCGTATCCACTTGGTGGGTCACGAACGAGTAGTAGACACGTGCATGTGTGTTTAAATGAATTACCAACCATTTAATTGGTGTTTTAATGTGTTTTTGATCTCGAAATTGAATTTCTCCATGTGGACTGATACATGCTTTCAGTTTTTATATTCTGATTTTAATTCCTATATGTAAACTAAATTTTGATGTTAAAGTTGCATGTTTAAGTTCGCCTACATGTGTATTAGCTACTGCTAGGTTGGTTTTATATATTAGATTAGGTTTTGCACTTGAGAATGGGATTTTGATTATGAGTTTGGGCTGTTCAAATAGGCCGACTGATACATGGTTCAGGAAATAGGAATTTTGGTTTTCATTCATATTTTAAAACTGATTTCTTGATATTAAATTACATGTTTAAATTCTTCTACTTATGTATTAACTACTGCTAGGGTGTTTACATATGAGTTTGGATTTCAATTGGTCATGGTTTGGATTTTCGAATGTGGAATGGTATGCTCAATGTGTTGACTGATACATGCATTTCAGTCTTTAAATTCTGATTTTCAATCCTTTTAAACTAAAAGTTTGATGCTTAAAATTGCCATGTTGATTCCTGAACATTTTGTTAATTCCCCATTTGTTAGTTCACTGTTAGTTGGGGTTATCAATCTGAAGGGGTTTTTGAATTGAATGTGTGTTTAGGACTTTGAGTTAACTGGTAGTTGATTCATGAACTGTTATTTGATCTCAGGATTTTGAGAACCATTTACTAAGAAATCCTAACACTAAAACCTGAGTTGTACACCGTTAACTAATTCTTTGTATCATACACACTCTACACAAACACACATTCTCACTAATTCTAGCTAGCCACTGTCACACTCTAACCCATTCCTATTGACACTCTATACACACTGGTTTTTTTTTTCAGATTTACACACACACACACACTCACTGTTAGCTAGTAGTTAGCACTGTTATGTTGATTACACACTGTTTTTCATATGCTCCACACACACACACACATGTATTCCTCTCCCTATCACTATATATATATATATATATATATATATATATATATATATATATATATATATATATATATATATATAAAATATATATATATATATATATATATATATATATATATATATATATATATATAAAATATATATATATATATATATATATATATATATATATATATATATATATATATGTAATAATATCATGTAGCCTAAGGGTGTTCTTTATATAAATTAAATATATTATTAATATATGTATATGTGTGAAATGTGTGTGAACTATACTAAATTAGATTAATATTGTAATGTGTGAATATGTGTTCTAGCCTATGGCCTATAGCCTATGGCTCATAGCCTGTGTATATGGCTTGAATGCCAGTGTAGGTGTGTTGTTGGCTTGTATAGCCTAGATAGTGTGTGTGAATGCTAGAATAGGCTGGTTAGGCTTAGTGAGACTTGTTTGGCTTAGGCTTGACCTAGTTGACCTAGTTTGACTAGTATAGTTGACTAGAGTTGACCAAGGGTTGACTTTAGTCTAGTTTGACCCAAACATCATGTAGCTGCATTGTAGCCGTCTGTTATATTATTTTAGACTTATAGTGACTTGTACTGTTCTATAGGAGATAGACACCACTCCTCGGACAGTAGATTCTCTTCAGTTATTCGGGATACCGGGCGAGTACATTCTCTGATCATTTCATATCTTGTTTAGGATTATATTTCCTGCTTTAGATTACTTTACTTGATGCTGACACGTTAGTAACACAGATTAGTACTATATGGATCTTGTCGTACGATGTTATCCCCTTAGCGGATACATCGGGTATTTCATGTTCGTGTACTTTATCATGAGCATCGTGTACTCCTTATATAAGTACTTTTCGTGTACAAATCGTATGAAATCGTGTATACTTATGTGCTCACATGATCTTCGTGTACGACTATACTTCGTGTGCAATAATATAACTTGGCTAGATCCTTGTGTATTGATTGGGGCGGGGGAGTAGAAGTGGTTATGTATTCAATCTAGTAGATTACTCGTGTACAACCTCTTTAGATTACTCGTGTGCAATATCGTGCCGTTTACATAACCGTCTTGTACTCTGAATCACTAGCACTGTTAGTTCTTATATATATTGTATCTATTTACTTACAATCTTCTTTTTTACATCATGTTGTTCTTCAGTTTCCTGTATCTTACTCTCTAGCATGTTTATATTTCCTAACCTGTTATGATTTGTTGAGATATACTGTACTCGCTCCTGTCCTGACTGGACCTGTTGAAAATATTACAGAGGACGAGGCTGAGACGTTCTGCCCTACCTATTATGGGATGACCCTAGAGGACTGTTGTGACCTGGACCAGCAGCAGGACCCATTAGCAGTGGATAACACTCCCCTAGATTAGGATGTCTTTCATTTATCTATTCTGGATTACTATATTGAGATTTTGAGATGTTATTTGGGATATGTATTTATATTAGACACTTAGACTTTATCTGGATTGTATCTCTGTGGATTTCATTCTGTTCTTATCTATTTATCTATCTTTATCATGCTCTACCTTAGATATGATTGAGACTGTATTTGCTATGTCACCTCCATTCGGAGTGTATATACTATACTGGTACCTTATATATTGTTAGATAATTGACCTAGGACAGCGTTCTATCGCCGACTCTGCGACGTAGGCTGGACGTACCCACCTCTTGTGCCCTTACTCTAGGGTGCGGGTCGTGACATACATTCCAGTATCTTATACCCTGACATGATATCCAGTTTATATTCCAGTCTTGTTATTTCATCTTGTATTTTATTATAATTGTCTCTTATAGAATTTGTCAATTCTCATGGAACTACTGTTAGCGTTTGTACTTGCTCATATCCTGACAGGATAACCCCGTTGATGTTTACAGATGATATAGATGCTGACTACTCGACCTTCTATGGGTTTGGCATAGACGATGAGTATGACATGGACATACCTGTGGAGCCAGTGCCCATTGAGGACGTACTTTCTGCTTAGACTTAGACTAGTTAGGTTTGACTGGACTGCGTTCCAGCTAGTACTTTGAGACTTGTAGTATACTTTATATTTCGGGATTTGTGTTATGTCTTGAACTCTGAACTTGTGTTGTGACTTTGCATCCATTTCCAGTTTATTTCCTTCTATCATATCTTATCATATTTCTTGCTATCTTCCTTAGATGTCTTGTGATTGAGTTGTGACTTTATATACCTTCGTTCGGAGATGACAATTTTATATATTTGTGTCTAGATATTGTATATTGTAGATGACCTATACAGCATTCTACCGTCGATTCTGTGGCGTAGGCTGGACGTACCAACGTGGTCATGCCCTTATTCATAGTGCGGGTGATGATACGTTTTTGTGGTGGCCCATACAGGTCCGTGTCGCAACTAGTACGATCTCGTAATGGTACTCGACTTAGAGTACTAATTACGAGCTTGCAGTTAGGATATAGGTTCTAGGTTATGATTTATCATCCCCAGTTTTCAGAAATAGGGGTATTTTTGTCCTTTTTTCATTTTTGATTATTTTAAAATTATTTATTTATTTGTAATATTGTTTTGGGGTTATTTGAGTCAGGTTCGAATTTCAATTCAATCCGACTTGTATCGGGGACCCGGGGTAGTTTTGACTCTAGTGGGACCCACCCATTAGTTAGGCATGGCCCACATAATAATATTTTTGGTTAGTGTGATAGAGTAAATTTTCATGGATAGGTTTAGTTAATGAGAGCATTTAAAACTAGAATAATTTAGCCGCGCCTTTTCCTATTTAATTCAATTAGAGACAAGTTGGGGGTATTATTGACTTTCCAAAAAGGGGACACCTAGCATGTAAGGGCCGGCCACTATAGGAAGGGATAGACTCATCCATTAAGTTTATTTTTTTTCCAAACTTTCTCTCTCTTGTTCTTCCCCAAATTTGAGAGCCACCTCCATTGATTTTATCTCCAAATCAACTCCTTCTTCCACCAAATCTTCTTCTTTTCTTCTCTACTCAAGCCGAGGAGGAAGCTAGCCAAGTTTGGGAGGAGTCGAAGCTCGTTCGTGCCCATTCGGGGTTCCTACGTGTCGGTGTCGCATCGGGAAGGCTTTTCTTTGATTCGATCTACCGGGAGGTATAAACCCCTTCTCCTTTTTATTTTCTCGTGCATATAGATTGACTTTTGATCCATAGGAATAACCTCCATGGTTGTCTCTCCATTTGTGTCCATTTCGTGTCCATTTGGAGACTTTTAGGAGTGTCCTATGTGTAGGCTTGTGTCCTAGTGGGAAAATCCCTATTTGGACACATGTAGATTTATTAGATATTGTTTAGATGTTGTTTTAATACTTAATTCCAGATTTATAGGTGTTTAGAGATTTGTTTTCCTAAGTATCATATGTATCATATTATTTAATCTATGTATATATATATATATATATATATATATATATATATATATATATATATATATATATATATAAATATATATATATATATATATATATATATATATATATATATATATATATATATATATTATATTAATATATATATATATATTAATATATATTATATATATATATATATATATATATATATATATATATATATATATATATATATATATATATATATATATATATATATATATATATATATATTTTGGCTTATATATATGTATATATATTATGGTGTGTAATGTATGTATTCTCTATGTTGTGGGTATGGTGTAGAGTTCGGCCAAGGGTAGGGACATGGGATTGAGAGTTTGGTATTGTGTGTGTTGGTGCATAGAAGGTGTTTGAGAGATTGGAGTGAGGGATTAGAGGGAGAATGAGAGAATGGAATAAGGAAATTGAGAGTGGTGTTGGTGTTGGTATTTTGTGTGTTTTGTGTTTGTATAGAGTTAGAGAGATTGAGGGATTATAGAGAGGGATATTAGAGAGTTGGAAAGGGGAGTTAGAGGGACAGAGGGAGTGGGATTGAGTGAACTAAGGGGAGGGGGTTTAGCTGCTCCAAACAGCAGCAGTAACAGGGCATGGCTGTCCCCAATGACAGTCCCTAACCACTATGGTACAGCCACCAAATCAGTCCACCAAAGTAGCCCCAAACCAGCCCCTTAAACCAGTACCTATGACATCCTATTTTACCCCCATAGCAGCCTACACACAGGCACACATATGACAGCCCATAGCACCCTCCCAACTACCCTCTAACAGCCCATATATAGCAGCCCCAAACATGTTATTGTATCCCCCAATGACAGCCAACCACAGCCATATGACAGCCCTAGAAACCTGTCCTATACACAGCCATTGGCAGCCCCTCCATAGCAGCCTAGCTGTCCCCAAACCCCTTGAATCCAGTCCCTAAAAACCACCCCTAAATAGCCTTAAGACTGTCCAAATTTTAGTCCTAAACACACCCACTACATGCCCCTAAAACTCAGTCCATAGACTGTCCTAAACAGTCCTATATTCAGCTCCCATGACTGTCCAAAACCAGTCCTTATATCAACCTCATTCCAGCCTTGTTTAGCCCCATTGACAGCTACTTAGTTGGCCCTATACATTCAGTCCTTAGCACTCCCAATCCAGCCACATATTGGTCCATACATGGACAGCCATTAGCCTATTTACATGTATCATTTATATGCCTATATATATGTGTATGGAGAGTTTAGAGTGTGTGTATGTGAGTATATATGTATAGCTAGTATCCTATAGGTGTTAGCCTATTGTAAGCCTAGGTGAAAGCCTATGAGTGTGGTGTCATGGGTGATATATGTGAGTGTTGTGTGTGAGTGAGTTGTGTGGTTGAGTGTTAGGATGATGTGAGAATGGGGTAGGATATCTTGGTAGGATAATGAGGGTAAACCAATATATGTTATAAGATAGGCTAGATACCTAGGATACCTATATTTCTTGGTAGGTAAACCCTAGATAGGATAGTATCTAGCTACCCTAAGGAGCCTAGGCTAGTATCTTGGGTATTAGCGGGGTTTCCTTTGTATTGGGCAAGGTATCAGGAATACCTTGGTAAGGGTAATATAGGTTTTACCTAGAACTAAGGTATTTGAGTTTAGAGTCTAAGATATGGTTAGAACTCAGTTCCCTTGGTTGGTAATGATCAAATATAGTGCTCCTAGACTAGTTTTGACTTCGGTTGACCATTTTGACCAATAATCAACAAAAGTCAACCGAGAGTCAAACTTAGCCTATAAGTGACTAGATTTGACCGAAACCAAACCAGAGTTGACCAGTTGACTGAAAGTTAATAGTTGGTCAACATTAGACTAGTCTGACTTAGAGTTAACTAGAGTTGACCAGTTGACTGAAAGTTAACAGTTGGTCAACATTAGACTAGTTTGACCTAGAGTTGACCAGGGTTGACCAATTGACCAAAAGTCAACTGTAAGTCAACCTTTGACCCCGTTTGTCCTAGTTTGACATGGATTGACTCCCTGTGACTTGGTATGACCTAGTATGAACCAGTATGACCTAGTACGACTCAGTTTGACCTAGTTTGACTTGGATTGACTCCCAGTGACCTGGTATGACCTAGTATGTGACAGTTTGACCTAGATTGACCAAGTTTGACTTAAACTTGCATATCATGACTTAAATTAGTTTCCTTTTCAGTATTGAACCCTGTTTGACTTATAGTATCTCATTTTAGGTCTGTGATTTACTCTGAGCGTCTGTTCACCTTATCAGCTCAGGACCACAGACGAGTACATTCACTGATAGTTTTCATTGTCTTGATATCTACTATATCCGATTCAGTTGTAGTGTCTTACATGATTCTCGACACGACGGTTCACGGACTAGTATACGTCGGATTCTGTCATGAGATGTTATTCCCGAATTTTCCTTGGTATGTTGGTGTGTGATATCCATGTTTCATGTACTTATATAGACATCGATTTGGGAGTGGGCTGATCACCTGCTTTTGAATCCGTGTCATGACGTGCCATGTCCGGATCTATGATACTATTCGAGGATGGGAGAATTATTAGGGGTTATGTGATCAAAGCCTCCCTATCACTATTTTGCTAGCGCCACCCTCACCTCACGTTGGGTGTAGTAGATACCCTATGTCCAGGTTATCCAGGTTGGCCGGCATGACTCTCCGTTGAGGTTACCGCGGATTGCAGGACCAAGTGGATAACCCTACCATGACTCCCTAGCTGATCACATATCGCTCTAATAATTCAAATCATATTTTACATTTATTGTCGTATCTTATATCCAGTTCAGCTTTACTTTCTGTACTTCTCACCATGCTATGATTTCATTTACTCACATGCTCTACCTGTCTTTATACTGTACCATAATTTGAGACTAAGTTCTGTTCGAAGGAAGGGTTGCAACCCCGGTCCTTGTTTGGTTTAAAGGTTGTAACTCGGCTTTCGAATGGTTCCCAAGTCGCCTATATCTTTGTCTTGTATTTATTATACTGTCTCTTATAGTATTTCTTAATTCATATGGAACTGCTGTTGGTGTTTGTACTTGCTCATTTTCCTGACAGGATACCGTTGACAAATTTTATAGATGATTCAGAGGCTGATTGCCCGACCTATTATGGGGACGGGTTAGATGGAGTAGACTTGGACCGTGGCTTGATAGTCGAGCCACTAGACTTTGCTCACCCTGAGTAGTGTAGCTTAGTTAGGTTTGCCTGGCCTGCGAGCTAGCTAGTACTTTCAGTTTGTAGCATTTTATATTATATTTCTATGACTCTGTGTAGTTGTGTATAGCTCTTGTAACACCCATTTTTCTAAAATGAGGGTAATTTTGAACTTTTATAATTTTAATTAATCGATAATAAGATTTAACTCATGTTGTGATTTTTGGTAATTTTTTAATCAATTTAAAACTATTTAAAATATTGAATTGTGATTTTGATGGTTAACTAGTTAATTTTAGCTTTGCTAAGCTTAGAGACTAACCATGGGGACCTAACCATGTGATTAGAATGACTATTTACAACTTTTTAGGCTAAGGTATTTTGGTCATTTTGTGACTTTTGAATTATTTAGAATTTTTATTAATTGGTGAATTTTAGATTGTTTTAATAATATTTAAATTGATGTATTATAATTTTGGTCATTTTTTATATTTTAATATTTTAGGAAAATTTTATATTTTTAATATTATTTTTATTGGATTTGTTTAGTCGGGTTTGAGTTTCGTCTCGTTCCGACTTGTATTGTGATCCGGGTAGCTTGAACTCTAGATGGGACCCAATATTAAGTTAAGCATGGCTCACAAGTCCCAACATTAAGTTAGTTAATTAAACTAATTTTTATCATGTTAGAAAGGTTAAGTTAGAGACTCAAAACTAGATCATTTTGACCCCAAACTTGAATCTAGTCTAGACTTAACCATATGAGACTAGAGAGGGGCAATTAGGACATTTTCTATTAGCCCTAATGGACTCTTTATGGCAGCCACCTTTTGGAGAGAATGATTCATTTCATTCATTACAATCTTGCCTCTTTTATTTTCCTTTTGTTCTTCCCCAATTTTAGAGAGCCTTCCCATTGATTTGATCTACAAATCAAATCATTCCTTCACCAAACCTTCCCTCAATCATTTCCATTCTCTAAGGGAAGGGTGCTACCAAGGATTGGAAGAGGAGTGCAAGGAGGAGTGTCCACTTTGAGGGATCTTCGTATCGGAGCCGTGTCCTAAAGGATTTCATTGGGATTCCACTCCCAATAGGTAAAACCCATCCTCTAAATCGATTTCCTTTGCATATAAATTAGTTTTGAATCCGTAGGATCCATCCTCATGCATGTGTCCCATTTAGATTCAAATTTGAGGCCATTTGGAGCTCTCTTGAGGATTTTAGATATGTATCTTGTGTCCTACTTGATAGATCCCAAATTAGGACACCCCATGTGTATGTATGTATGATAATAGTTTTAAATAGATATTTAAATTCAGTTTTATAATGGTTAGAGAGTGGATTGATCTTAGTTAGGATATGGTTAGAATGAGTTTCATTTGGATACCTATGTTTGTATTTAAGTATCTTGGCCTATATGTGTCCTTTTGTCAAATCCGTCATAATTTTCATCCACGTTTTTATTAACCAAAGCAACTTAGAAATGCCATAACTTTTAGCTTAGAACTCCGATTTATCTCCCATTTTTTTAAAAGAACCGTATCGAAGTTAGCTTTCCAAATATATATTTTAATAAGCCAAATTCTTTTTGTAACTTTCTGTAGAATTATTTGAGTGTCAGTTGTACGAAAGACGAACGTATTTTGGTATTTTCGTGATTTCGGGAGCATCCGGACACGAAAATACGATCCGTTTAAAGTTTCGGAAAGCTAACACAAAGGGCTAAGACATACTTTAATCCTAGAATTTAGTGAATGCCCAATTGGTACAGTATTGTTTTTAAGTAGAAGAGTGACTATACGATAGATGCATTTTGTGTAACCTATGAGCCTATGTAGTATGGATATTAATTGAATATAGAGTATGTAATGCATGATATGTTAGATGAATGAAATGATATATATATGATATATATTCTCTTTACATTAATGTATATATATGGTTGAATGCAAGCATGTAGGAATGCAATTAATATAATGCATATAAGCAATGCATGAATGAAAGAATGATATACAATGAATGCATGAAGATATATATATATATATATATATATATATATATATATATATATATATATATATATATATATATATGAATGTATAATGTATAAATATTGTAATGCAATATATAATGATAACATGTATGGTAATGTAGAGTATATGATGCAAGCATGAATGTATGGAGGAAATACGTGTATATAGGTAATATAGAATGTAATATATGAATGCAAGCATGCAAGATAATGTATTGTATCCATATATGATGTATTCAACTTAAAGATAATGTAATATATGAAAGGAATGAATGATAATATATAACATGATATGTAAGGTAATGCAAGGTATAAAATATATGATGTGTGCATGTTTGTATGTCTCTATGTTAATGTATGAAATGATATGAATATACAATGTATGCATATGTATAATACATGTAGGTAATGCATAGATGCATGAATGAAATGAATGTTTGCAATATGTTAATATAAATACAAGTATCTAATATGCATGAATGTAAGTATAATATAATACAAGTATACATGTATGTATCATGTAAATGTAATATACATGATATCTATGTATGCATGTATACAAGGTAAGTATGTATGTATGTATTTCTATAAACTGAGTTAACCTATAACCTTTTATACACATGCATTCATACACCCTTTGACTCATGTATCCCATGTCACATATACCTACCTATCACTAAATTTTAGAACATTAACATATATCCTTCACACACATGCCAAACACACACATACTCACTTACTTTTTACCTTCTTTCTCTCTCTCTCTCTCTCTCCTCTATATAATATAATATATATAATATATAGATATATATATATATAATATATATATATATTTATATATATATATATATATATATATATAGATATATATATATATATTATATATTCCTATATATATCTATGTATATGAATATGTGAATAGTGATGCATATATATATATGTGGGATGTACATATAGGTAGCCTATATGTTATGAGTGTACTACAATATATTAGATATATATTGTTATGTGTATATGTGTTTGTGGTTTGGCTTAGGCATGATATAGCCTATAGCCTAGGGCTCTTAGCCTATGGTGTGTCTGTTTGCCTAGTGAGAGTTTAGTTAGACTTGTTTAGTCTTGATTAGGCCTAGAATAGACTAGTTAGACTAGTATAGACTTATTTGGTTTAGGTTTGACATAGTTGACCTAGTTTGACTAGTCTAGTTGACTAGAGTTGACCAAGTGTTGACTTTAGCCTAGTTTGACCTAGATAGCATGTAGATGCATTGTAGCAGTCTATTTTCTTATTTTAGACATTTTGTAACTTGTGTTGGTCTGATTAGGAGACAGACACCTCTCCTCAGGCAGTACACCCTCTTTGGACATTCAGTTATCAGGCGAGTACATTCTCTCACTACAACAAAAAACCTTTTAATGACGGCTAAAAAGCGTCATTAATGACGAACCATGACGCTTTTTTTTCCACAGCAACCGTTATGAAAACGGTGTTATAAATGTTTTTTAAAAGCGTCATAAAATAACCGTCATGAATAGTTTCTATAAAAGCGTTATGAATAGTTAATATATAGTGCACAATTCAGAACAATTTTAAAACGTCATGAATAGATAATATGTACAGGCTCAATGCAGCACATTTATAACACTTTATACTATTCAAATTAGCACATTTATAATGCTCTATACTGCACAGTATATATATTCCAAAAACTTAACATTATATATCACCATCTTTATTACATTTCTCAAAATAGAGTACATATCAACATCTTCATTACATTGAATATCCAAATACAGAATGTACCCAAAAAATAGGAATAAATCTCTCTTTTGCTAACCAAATTATTAGAAATATTTACTTATGTAGATTCTGACCATGGATCTTCTCTCTGCCATCTCTTGAAGATATCGGGAGTCCCAAAGAGAAGTAGTGTCGCAGCTGAGCGACGACTTGGTGCTGCTGCAGCCGGCGCAGTCGTGGGAGAGCCTCATCCTCTGATCCTTACTCTCGCCTGAACCCTCACCAGCGCCATCAGTACATCTACTACAGATGGCAACTAACTCCTCTTGGCCAGCATCTCCACAGATATCACAGACTTTGACCTACAACCATATTGCATTTGGAATGTCACACTTCAAATAGGAATAGCATCATGAAAGGGTAGAAAATTAAGTTGCATACACTACTCTGCAAGCTGGAAGACAGATGGAGAAATCACCATTATCAGAGGATTAAGGTATAATAAAGTAGCTTGCAATAAAGTAAGGAACCTGCAGGGGCTTTTCCCACCAACTGCAAATAGATATCTCATACAGCTGCAAAGTGCAGCAAAAACCAGTAGCAAACAATGAACTTCCAATAGTCCTCCGTTGCAATGACAAATGAACTTAACCCACTTATGTAACAGAATAATGATGTATCCTTCAAAAATCTTTAATAAGTCCTTTACTTGCTAGAGTAGCTTAATAAGAGAGAAGGAAAAATGACAAAGGAAAAAAGAAAAGAAAAAAAATCTGCAACTGAACCAAAAAACTAATAGACGACTAGTCTTTAAGACCTTGATGTGCCAAATGATAAACTTAAGTAATCCAAGCTCAACTTGCTGAACAAATTGTCAAACAATATCAAATTTTCAAGCCAAACTTGAAGCTAGTTATGGACCACTCACTTTGCTTACAGCTATAACTGAAAAAATAGTAAAGAAATTACCTTTGAACCTTTAAGATCTTCTCTCTTCAGTTCATTGGCCTGAAAATGATAACATAAGCAGAGAAAATGATAACATAAATAGCTCCAAGAGGTACATAAATTAGCGAGAAGAGGCTCAGATTCAGCTTCAGTCCATGATTACTCACTCACAATTGGAGGTGGACCCCACTCTCATCATCCCTTCTTCCAACAAATGGCTGCAATGGAGCTGCCTCGCCATCTGAAGGAGCAGCCAAATCATCATTGCCAAAAAAATTCTTTTCTTCTTCTTTTCTTTTTCCTTTTCCTTTTTTTCTCTCCTCTCCTCTCCTCTCCTTAATTCTAATTCCTGACAAGTAATGGCTGCACTGTGTGCCTCGCCATTGGCCGAGGAAGAGAAACAGAAGAAATTGAAGGATAAATGAGAATACAAGACGAGAAAAAATGGTAGTCTAAAGTATGAATTCAGACATCATATAATACAATGTTAATTTTCTCTACAGTTAGCAAAAAGTGCAAGATTAATGGCACCAGCTCCACAGCAAGTTGCAAATGAATGGGAACTCATCACTTTCTACTAAAACAGTTTTACTTGCCACCAACCTTAAAAGAATCAAGAAGGATAAAGGGGAAAGTACACTTTCTTTGTTTAGTTGTCATCATCGCCTAAGGGGAGCTATACACTCATTCAATTTAATGGAGGATCTATCAAGATTGTTGGCTCGATATACCTACAATGCTTAACCGAGTTTTGCAGCATACAATGCTTAACCGAGTTTTGCACATATCTATCTCAAATTTTCCCAAAGTCACAAGCTCATGGATTGCTGATATATATAGGAAGAAAATGAGAATTTTGCAGCAGAGGGGGGGTGGTAAGTGTATGTTACATGTTTTATGGTCGATGGATCGGCCATGAACAACAGAAGATGCAACCAATGGATCATAACATCTTCTTCACCTCCAAAATTTTGAACATCAGAAGATGAACAACAGAGGGGGGTGGTAAGTGTATGAGAACATCTTCTTCACCAATGGATCATAACATCTTCTTCACCTCCAATTTGAATCCCGACTTCAATGGCTAACCCACAGAACCTCTCTATGCAGCTTAACCAATACCAATACCTATACCTGCAGTACCAAAACCAATATCCTTCCTCTTTATCGCCAGGACACTGACACGACTGGTTCCAAATCCGATACCGACACTACACATAGTGTCCTAGCGCATTTACAAGGCACAGACACGGCACCCAATGCCAGGGCTTCTCTGCTAGAAATCTTCAGATTTCAACCGATATAGCTCAAAAAAAGAGGGTAGTAAGTAATTACCAGAACTTGAACTCGGAAGGCGGCGCATGAAGGGCTTGAACTCGTCGGACCCCCTCGTCGGCAGCGAGGCCCCGTCCAGTCCCTCAAACTCGGATCCACGACCGCGAGAGGAAGCCGATCAAGAGGTTGAGCAAGTAGATCCCCAATCCGTAGGAGACGACATAGAACCCCTGGATCAAGTAGACCCTGAGCGCGTAGAGGACGCGATCGCGAGGGTCCCCAGCCACCTCCCACGGGGTGGGGGGTCGACCGGTCGAGGAAGTGCTGGAAGCGGCGGGAGAAGTCCGATCTCCATTTCGCGAAGGGGAGGGTGGATGCGTCGATCGGTGATGTCTCCATTTTTTTTCCTTTTTCGGGGGAGGGATGGGGTGGGGTTAGGGTTAGAGTTTTGAGCTCATTTGTGGATCGGAGTGGGGGAAGAGGGAGAAGAAGGGGAATGATGACCAGCGGAAGCCAAGAAGATAACTGCTTGGCGGATCCCACTAAACCCGATCCGAAGCCGACCCGCGCCGCCAGCTCCTCCCCATCTCCTCCTCCCTTTCTAACTAGGTTTAGGGTTTTGTATCTAGGGTTAGGGTTTTGGAGTTGGGGAAAGGAAGGAGAAGAGAGGAGGAGAGGAGGGTGTTGCTAAACTAGAGTTAGGGTTTTGGATCTATGGGATTTTGGAGTTGGGGGGAGGAGGGAGAAGAAACGATCGGAGAAGGAGAAGACCAGAACCAGAGGGAGAGAAAAAATTTGTTGAAGCGCGGATTTTGTCAAAAAATGAACTTAACAAATATTACAAGTTTGCCACCGCTCTAAACTATTAATAACGCTTTGTTTTATAAACGTTATAGTCCAAGCCGTCATAGAAAAAATGTATTTTTTAACTTAATAACGCTTATGTATCAGCCGTCATTAAAACTCTTGTCGAGCGTCATTAATAGGTCTTTTTGTTGTAGTGTCTGATCATTTCATATCTTGTTTAGGATTATATTTCCTGCTTTAGATTATCTTACTTGATGCTGACACGTTGGTAACACAGTTTAGTACTATATGGATCCCTTCATAAGTTGTTATCCTTCTCGGGAGCATCAGATACTTTTGTCCAGTGTGTTTTACTTACATCATGTATCTTATGATTCTATTATCATAAATCTTCGGGAATCAGCTAGTGACTCATGTACTCACATGATCACCGAGCATTCTCGAATCAATTCATGAATCACCCTTTACGGGCAACATAGTATAATCATGAATCTTAACGTAACTTGAATGGATCTTTGTGTATTGATTGGGGATGGGGGAGTATAAATGAACATGTGAATAAATCCAAGTAGTGTAATCATGAATCAATTCCAAGTAGTGTAATCATGAATCAGACCTTAGTCATTCACATGTTTATCCAGTACTCTGAATCACTAGTACTGTCTCTCTTTATATGTATCATAGATATTTACTTACAGTCTCTCTCTTACATTATGCTATTCTTCAGATCCTATATTTTATTCTCTAGCATGATTATATTTCCTTTCCTGCTATGACTTATTGAGATGTATTGTGCTCGCTCCTGTCCTGACTGGACCTGTTGATAAATTTTACAGATAGCCTGGAGGCTGTCTACTAGCCTAGAGGAGACACAGTAGAGGTTGTATAGATAGCTAGGGTTTTGTTCATAGTTTATTTTCAGTTGTCTTGAGTTGTATTTATGGATTACTGTATTTGAGCTTTGAGATGTATTTCTGGGTTATGTATCTTAGACACTTAGACTTCTATCTGTTGTATCCCTTTTGGATTTCATGTTTTATCTATCTTCCATTATGCTCTACCTTAGATGTGATTGAGACTGTATCTCCTATGTCACCCCCATTCGGAGAGTATAAACTGTTTAGATTTATATTGTTAGATGTTGTGACCTAGGACAGCATTCTACCGCCGATACTGCGACGTAGGCTGGACGTACCTACTTCTCATACCCTTACTCTAGGGTGCGGGTCGTGACAGCTCTGGACTTGTGTGGATCTCAAACTTATTTCCTGTTTTCATCTATCATTTTTCTTTCGTGCTATCTATCCTAGTTTGCTCTGTGATTGAGACTGTATTGCTATGTCACATCCATTCGGAGTGTATATACTGTATAGGTACCTTATCTGTTTAGTTGTAGCATTTATAGATGACCTAGACAGCGTTCTACTGCCGATGCTGTGGCGTAGGCTGGACGTAACCACGTACTCGTGTCCCTAATCAAGGTGCGGGTCGTGACACGTTTTTGGTGGCCCATGCAGGTCAGAGTCGTAATTAGTGCGATCACGTAATGGTGCTCGACTTAGAGTGCTAATTATGAGCCTGTGATTAGGACGTAGGATCTAGGGTATGATAGGAGTTACTCAATCACATTTTAGGAAATTTTGATCTTTTGATTACCATGACAACTCTTCTTGCATTTAAATTCAATTGTCCTCCTTTGATAATATCTTATAATGTGCCATATTGATCTCTTGGGTTCAATTCGTCTTCACGATGACGGTGACTTTCTCAGGCAGCAGGGTCTAGTACAGTCCCAGAGAGGTCAGATCCGGGAGGTCTTCCACCACCGACAGCGGGAGCAACAGTTGAGGGAGCTGCCACCTCAGTTCCTGCCCTTCAGGCGGGAGCAGCAGCGACGGTTCTAGGAGGTCTTCCACCTCCAGCAGCGGGACCGTCCATAGTCATTCCTGATGTTCTTACCGCCGCCTCCGCTATCGACGGATACTCAGGGGGTGATGGCCCTTCTGCAGCAGATGTTGCAGACTCAGAGTGCACAGGCAGAGTTGTTACGGCGGACCAGGAGAACTCCCATCAGCTGGCGATGGCAGCAGTAGAGAGGGATGCACCGGGTATAGTTCAGAGAGCACCAGATTAGCAGCAGGGTTAGGGGAGGCCCGGTACACACCTTAATTTTAGGTAGATGAACCCGAAGGAGTTCAAGGGTACCGAGGGTATCCTATACGCAGATGACTGGTTGGAGGATGTCCAGCGGAGTCTGGAGTTGGCAGAGGTCTCGAGAGGACTTTGGGTGACGTCTGCAGCGAGCCAGTTTTTTGATATAGTGCTGACTTGGTTTCGCACGGATCCGCGTGCGTCAGTGAGGGGTTTGTCTTGGAAGGAATTCAGGAAGCTCTTTAAGGAGAAGTTCTATCTGGATGTAGCCTTGACAGCTTTGGAGGGACAGTTTGCCAGTTTGGTGCAGGAGAACTCGTCGGTAGACGAGTATGCAGTAGAGTTCTTCCGTCTGAGCAGTTTTGCATCCAGTCTGATCCAGGATGAGGGGTGCAAGGTCCGGAAGTTCGGAGGGGTCTTATACACGCAGTGCGCACTCGTACCTCTGGGAGACGTGATGCGACCTTCGAGCAGATCCTGATGGAGGTGCTGATTGCAGAGGAGGACTTCGGCCTCAAACCGAAGAGGGGCAGTGACGTTCTCGGAGCTAGCTCGAGTGCAGGGCCGGCGAAGCACCCTCATTTCCAGCAGAGACAGATTCAGCAGTAGCAGCCTCAGTTATAATTTCAGCAGGCACGGGCGCGTGCCAGCAGCACCAGGGACAGGGCCAGAGGCAGGCTACTCAGTGCACTTTCTGCAGGAAGCAAGGACACACTCGAGAGGCTTGTATGAAGAGGTTGGGCGTCTGCCTATACTGTGGGGCGTCCGACCACCAGCTGAGGGATAGCCACGCTAGTGGAATCTGAAAAGGCCAGGATGGCGTGCAGGACGAGCTTTCGCCATGGCAGTTGAGCCCACTCAGGCAGTAGCAGAGCAGATAGCAGGTTCCAATATTTCGAATCTCTTTTCCGCATTTGCCTTATTATAAACTGTCTTGAAATTTGATTCCATCTGTTCCTTGATCGTTGATTAAATTTTGTCCTTGTGATGTGATATTCTTCTGAGATAAGTCGTATGGGCTAGGTCGCCTCGATTATGAGATTTTAGAATCCCCTAGGGTCATGCTAGCAGGCAGAGTGAGGACATATAGTCGGACTATGGACGTATTTCTCGGGTGTGAGAATTTAAGGTTTTTGCTGCCAAGCTAGCAGCAATACAAAATTTTAAATACCATAATTCTAGAGGTATGTACCGTAGTTGAGGACTATGAGATTATCGTAGCCTTGTTCACTGGTATGACAGAGATTCTGAGTATCATAATGATTGGACAGACGCATACGATTATCGAATTGCATAATTTTTCTGTGTTTGCTTCGTTTTAATTTTTGAGGATGAATTCTTTTAAGGTGGATATACTTGGAGTTTCTAATTGAGAGTAATTTCAAATTTTGTAATTAGTCATTTAATTCATGCTTTGATCTTTGAGATTTTAATCATTTTAAATTTTAAGCCATGACTTGTGATTTGATATTTTACTATTGTTTGGTTTTAATTTCGAGGACGAAATTTTTTAAGGTGGATAGATTTGTCCCCCCAGTTTCAGAAATAGGTGTATTTTTGTCCTTTTTTCATTTTTGGATATTTTGAAATTATTTATTTATTTGTAATATTGTTTTGGGGTTATTTGAGTCAGGTTCGAATTTCAACTCAATCCGACTTGTATCGGGGACCCGGGATAGTTTTGACTCTAGTGGGACCCACCCATTAGTTAGGCATGGCCCACATAATAATATTTTTGGTTAGTGTGATAGAGTAAATTTTCATGGATAGGTTTAGTTAATTAGAGCATTTAAAACTAGACTAATTTAGCCTCAACCTAAGCCTTTTCCTATTTAATTCAATTAGAGACAAGTGGGGGGTATTATTGACTTTCCAAAAAGGGGACACCTAGCATGTAAGGGCCGACCACTATAGGAAGGGATAGACTCATCCATTCATTTTATTTTTTTCCAAACTTTCTCTCTCTTGTTCTTCCCTAAATTTGAGAGCCACCTCCATTGATTTCATCTCCAAATCAACTCCTTCTTCCACCAAATCTTCTTCTTTTCTTCTCTACTCAAGCCGAGGAGGAAGCTAGCCAAGTTTGGGAGGAGTCGAATCTCGTTCGTGTCCATTCGGGATTCCTATGTGTCGGTGTCGCATCGGGAAGGCTTTTCTTCGATTCGATCTACCGGGATGTATAAACCCCTTCTCCTTTTTATTTTCTCATGCATATAGGTTGACTTTTGACCCATAGGAATAACCCTATGGTTGTCTCTCCATTTGTGTCTATTTCGTGTCCATTTGGAGACTTTTAGGAGTGTCCTATGTGTAGGCTTGTGTCCTAGTTGGAAATCCCTATTTGGACACATGTAGATTTATTAGATATTGTTTAGATGTTGTTTTAATACTTAATTCAGATTTATAGGTATTAGAGATTTGTTTTCCTAAGTATCATATTGTATCATATTATTTAATCTTTGTAATATATATATATATATATATCTATC
>JANAVB010001399.1:702301-779912 GCA_029216955.1 Iris pallida | reverse complement strand
AGATTAGTTGATTTCTTTTCAACATGAATAAAGCTTTTACCTAAGATGCTAAATTTTTCATCAAAGGTATTAGCTGATACATAAAATCTGGCATAGGATGCCAATATCTTAGCTCCTCTCCGATAGTTGACCGGATCTGGCATAGAAAAGGTAGCCCATGTACCTTTGGCAATGTAATATAGCCAAGCTCTGGCACCATCAACCAACCCGCCTTGATGAGCAAAACACGTCGTTGCATTACCCACATGCAACTGATCGTAACCAAATTGACGAGCAAATCTGCTCGGAAGATATGGCTCTATATATGTGATGTTGTCACGGCGGCAAATTAAATGAGATGGCCTAATTCTCTTTAGCCATTCATGTTGGACATCATCCAACTCATTAGCACCAACGCCGTCAATCAATCTCCCGGGCATGGTCCATAACCAATAGGGGGAGGAACACAAGCGAAGCTCCAGAGTTCTCCCTGTTCAAGATGGTTCTGCAATCAGTTAAAGTATCATATCTCCATTTCGGTATGTGCTTGTACCTTTCAAGGAAAGTGTCATCTGGCTTAGCCATCCCAGCACTCATCAGAGATTCAAAATGAAGAAGCAGCCATCCAAACAAGTATGTAAAGGGCATTTCTACCTGGGGAAAGGACGTCAAGCTCTTCCGTGCCAATTCGAACATCCTATATGTGTATGCCCTTAATCCGGCATTCAGACGGCAGGTCATTGCCGTTAATAGATCCATTTTATACCCAAAAACCAGACAGACTGCTGCGAAGACGACTCCTCTGTGCATCCTGTCTGCCGAATAGGTGCCAGGAACTACGAATTTCCTCAGCCAAAGAGATATGAAATCGGCCAGATGACCTTCATCGGACAATTCTTGGCCACCCTGCTTAATATAGGTTTCTAATCTATCACCGGCCTTGTAGCTGTTGATGTCTTCTTCGACGACAATGTCATCATGATTAGTCTCCCGGATTAATCTGTTAATCTCGGCTTGACTCAAGGGCTTGAATTTTCCGACATACTGCTCGATCTTTTTCTTCTTTTGGACTTCGTCAGTGCGGCCTTGAAACAAATAAGCCATCCACTTCGAAGAATAGCAATTGGAGTCCCCCTCTCCACCTTGTCCCTTATAAAAAGCTTTACAGATGCTGTAATAACACATTAATTCTTCAAATACATAAAGAATTAGTGGGTTGGCTGCAGAAATCTTATTCATTTCGTCAACAAAAGGGATATATTCTTCATATGGCAAATCTGCCGTGGGTAGCTGAGATATATATGCCATTTCATGAAGGGCGAATCCCATCTCGCCCTTTGGGGTCATGAAGGTGCCAGTCCGATAGTTATATCTCTCCGCTAATGCCAAAAACAGATCCGGGTTTGGTTTGAAACCATAAGTAGTACACTTAATGGCATCATATAAACCTATCGCCTTCAACTGTGTACCGAAGTTCCGCAAAATCCATCTCACTAGAGCAGTCCATCTAGTGTTCTCTGGATTTACTAGACCAGTCAGCCTCATTGACTGTTTTGGGTAGACGGCATTCTTTAATTGAACAAATTCATTGGCAAAAATTGGGACTCTGACTTGCTTCAGCAGTGCCGAGTCCTCAGGAGGGAGGGTGGCAGGTAATAATTCTCGCAGGGATGTGACATGTGGTTCAGTACCACTGCGGAACCTTCCTTGACGATATCCAATCCACCCAGCCTTAGCTTGTCGGGATGGAGTAATATCCCACTTCATCTGTCTTTGCTGGCCCGAATGGAATAAAGGGGCTATGTTGATACTCTTTGTTAAACCAGTCAAATACATAGGCTGATTTACATCACCATCCCTATAGTAACTGTATGATACTTTGTCCAGAGCAGGCTGGGAATTCATGTCAATAGCATCTCCAAAAAGGAATGCTGGCTTCAAATGGGCAACACCATCTACACTTTGTAACAGCAGTCCACTCATCAGGTTCAGTAAAGTATCATCTTCCTGATTGGTCAACAGAGCTATTCTTGTGGAAGGTCCGTCAAATTGGGGAAAACGAACATGAGATAGATCACTTCTATAATTATTTCCCATACTTCCTTCAAATTCTGCTTCCTGAGCCAGAATATCCACTGCAAATGAAGAATAAAGTATTAAAAAAATCTTCAATGTCAAGAGATGATAAAGTTTAACATACGCTCAGTTTTTACTAAGCGTACAGCTCAATTTACGCTCAGTTTTTGGCTGACTCAAGGTTCAGTATACGCTCAGTTTTCCTTAAGCATATAACAGATTTTATCTTAAGTGAATGGTTTTTTTTTTATGATCAGTTTGAGCATATCAGCGTATGGTTGACAAGATGATCATCAAAAATATGTTAACACAGGAGTTAACGTATCTCAATGCGACAAATTGCATAGCATATTCTTTTAAAGATAGCGTATTTTGGTATCTCTATCAAAAATACGCGTATCTTACAGATATACGCTCCAAACATACTTTTCGTAAAAATGAAAAATATAGAATACAGCTAAACCCTAAAGAGGGAAGCGTATTTGCTGACGTATTGACCCTAAAGAGGGATACGTTTTCTGAGTTTTGTTCTAACCAGAGCCCTAAAAAGGGAATAGTTATTTGTTCATCATCATCTTCGTCCTCACCATAAAGAGGTTTCAATGGCCGTTCACTGCGTGAAACACGCTGACTGGCCGTCCTCTTGGTAGTGGCAGTGTCGACGGCAGGATGAGATGACTCTTCAGGGGCTTTTTCCTTTCCTTTCGCAGCAGCATCAATCTTGGGTGCCATTAATGGAGATGGAGTTGAAGACGAAGAAGAAGAAGAAAGATCTTGAGTTTCTGAAAGCTCTTTTCTCTCTCGAAGGCAAAAGCTCTGGTAAAGAAATAAAATAGGTTTTGGGAGACCTATTTATAGAAGAAAGAAAGAAGTTCAAAATGGCGGATATTTTCTAAACAAAATCCCTAAAGAATTGCACTGATATTGAGGAAGATAACAGACTCATGCCAGCGTGTCAGGACTCATTCCCACTTTCTGTTCAAAGTAATTTCGAACTTTTGAAACTCATAAAGTTTGAAAACTTTGAAGGGGGTCTTGTAGGATGTGGAAAATTATGACACGCTGTCATTTTCATCCATACGCTTAAAGACAGATGTCAGTTGAAGCCATACGCTCAAACAGAAGTCATACGCTCAAGGCTATATGCTCAGTTAAGAGCCATACATTCAGTTTAGAGTTGTACGCTCATTCAAAAGCCATACGCTCAGTAAATGTTTTATTATTTACTGAAGTGACAGCACAGCATATGTTTAAATGAGGAATGAATCTGACACTTCATCTTTCGTGCAAAGATAGCTGTCACGAGAAAAGTAACCGTCGTATAGGTTTTCGAAGAGTCAGTTTTGTCTTTTACGAGGACAACTCAGCAGCCTTCATAAATACAAAAGCCATCATTACTGTCAGTTTCGACAGTCTGTCAGCCGTCAAATCTGCAATCACGATGCTCGAGAAGATTTTGTCAGTTATGGAAAGATATGGTGTACCAAAGAAGATTGATGATAGCCACGTGGCTACTTCTCCAGTGAGCGTATCGACCTCACATGACTCCTTCTTCACCCAGCCAAGTGAGCGTATGGACCTCACATGATTCCTTGCTAACCAAGAGCGTATGATCTCCATACGACTCCTTGCCCATAAAGTGAGCGTATGGATTTCCTATGGCACTACGCTGTCCAAATCAGCGTATGACTCCTCTTCAAAAGCTAGCGTATGACTCTACAGCAGTTGTATCTAGGATGATTTTCAACGTACAGTCAACACACGTTCTCACGTGTCCTGTACTCAGTTACCCATTTATTCAGAAGTTATGCAATGTGGCCTTCATGCCATCAATCTCTCCTGAATGTGCTCCACTACTCTCAACCGCACGCCAACGTGTCTTCGTCAGAATTTGCCACGCGTCCCTGCAGTTTTGCACACGTCAAGTAACTACCTGAGCGTATGGTTCAGGACAGTTATCCAGAACTCTATAAAAAAGAGTTTCTTCACCTTCATGAGGACAGGTCATTTTTCAAAGAGAACAGAGAGATTGTCTAGTTGCTGTCCAAGTTCTTCGAAGTTCGAGTTTTCTTCATCACATCGTCCAAGGGATAAAGTAATCGTCTTCTAGATTAGATTCCTACAGTTGTAATTTTCTCAGATACAAAATAAATAAAGTGAATTTATTTATGGAAAACAAGTTGTAGCATTTATAGATGACCTAGACAGCGTTCTACCGTCGATGTTGCGGCATAGGATGGATGTAACCACGTACTCGTGCCCCTAATCAGGGTGCGGATCGTGACACATTTTTGTGGTGGCCCATGCAGGTCAGAGTCGCAATTAGTACTATCTCGTAATGGTGCTCGACTTAGAGTACTAATTACGAGCCTGCAATTAGGACGTAGGATCTAGGGTATGATAGGAGTTACTCAATCACATTTTAGGAAATTTCTGATCTTTTAATTACCATGACAACTCTTCTTGCATTTGAATTCAATTGTCCTCCTTTGATAATATCTTATAATATGCCATATTGATCTCTTGGGTTCAATTCGTCTTCAGGATGACGGTGACTCATTCTCAGGCAGCATGGCCTAGTACAGTCCCAGAGAGGTCAGATCCGGGAGGTCTTCCACCTCCGGCTGCGGGAGCTACAGTTGAGGGAGCTGCCAACTCAGTTCCTGCCCTTCAGGCGGGAGCAGCAGCGACGGTTCTAGGAGGTCTTCCACCTCCAGCAGCAGGACCATCCATAGTCATTCCTGATGTTCTTCCACCGCCGCCTCCGCTACCGACGGATACTCAGGGGGTGATGGTCCTTCTACAGCAGATGTTGCAGACTCAGAGTGCACAGGCAGAGTTGTTACAGCGGACCATGGAGAACTCCCATCAGCTGGCGATGGCAGCAGTAGAAAGGGGTGTACCGGGTACAGTTCAGGGAGCACCCGATCAGCAGTAGGGTCAGGGGAGGCCCGGTACACACCTTGATTTCAGGAAGATGAACCCGAGGGAGTTCAAGGGTACCGAGGGTATCCTATACGCGGGTAACTGGTTGGAGGATGTCCAGCGGAGTCTGGAGTTGGTAGAGGTCCCGAGAGGACTTTGGGTGACGTCTGCAGCGAGCCAGTTTTTCGATATAGCGCTGACTTGGTTTCGTACGGATCCGCGTGCGTCAGTGAGGGGTTTGTCTTGGAAGGAATTCAGGAAGCTCTTCAAGGAGAAGTTCTACCCGGATGTAGCCTTGACTGCTTTGGAAGGACAGTTTGCCAGTTTGGTGCAGGAAAACTCGTCGGTAGACGAGTATGCAGCAGAGTTCTTCCACCTGAGCAGGTTTGCACCCAGTCTGATCCAGGATAAGGGGTGCAAGGCCCGAAAGTTTCGGAGGGGTCTTATACATGCAGTGTGCACTCGTACCTCTGAGAGACGTGATGCAACCTTCGAGCAGATCTGGATGGAGGCGCAAATTGCAGAGGAGGACTTCGGCCTCAAGCCGAAGAGTGGCAGTGACGTTCTCTGAGCTAGCTCGAGTGCCGGGCCGACGAAGCGCCCTTATTTCCAGCAGAGACAGATTCAGCAGCAGCCTCAGTTGCAGTTTCAGCAGGCACCGGCGCGTACCCAGCATAGGGACAGGGCCAGAGGCAGGCTACTCAGTGCACTTTCTACGAGAAGCAGGGACACACTCGAGAGGCTTGTAGGAAGAGGTTGGGCGTCTGCCTATACTGTGGAGCGTCCGACCACCAGCTGAGGGATTGCTACGCTAGTGGAATCCGAAAAGGTCAGGGCGGCGTGCAGCAGGCTAGAGGAGGCCAGCAGGGGCGAGCTTTCGCCATGACAGTTGAGCCCACTCAGGCAGTAGCAGAGCAGATAGCAGGTTCCAATATTTCGAATCTCTTTTCTGCATTTGCCTTATTATAAACTGTCTTAAAATTCGATTCCATCTGTTCCTTGATCGTTGATTAAATTTTTGTCCTTGTGATATGATATTCTTCTAAGATAAGTCGTATGGGCTAGGTCGCCTCGATTATGAGATTTTAGAATCACCTAGGGTCATGCTAGCAGGCAGAGTGAGGACATATAGTCGGACTATGGACGTATTTCTCGGGTGTAGGAATTTAAGGTTTTTGCTGCCAATCTAGCGGCAATGTGAAAATTTTAAATACCATCATTCTAGAGGTATATACCATAGTTGAGGACTCTGTGATTATCGTAGTCTTGCTCACTGGTATGATAGAGATTCTGAGCATCATGATGATTGGACAGACGCATACGATTATCGAATTGCATAATTTTTCTGTGTTTGCTTCGTTTTAATTTTTGAGGATGAATTCTTTTAAGTAGGATAGACTTGGAGTTTCTAATTGAGAGTAGTTTCAAATTTTGTAATTTTAGTCATTTAATTCATTCTTTGATTTTTGAGATTTTAATCATTTTAAATTTTAAGCCATGACTTGTGATTTTGATATTTTACTATTATTTGGTTTTAATTTCGAGGATGAAATTTTTTAAGGTGGATAGATTTATCACCCCCAGTTTTCAGAAATAGGGGTATTTTTGTCCTTTTTTCATTTTTGAATATTTTGAAATTATTTATTTATTTGTAATATTGTTTTGGGGTTATTTGAGTAAGGTTCGAATTTCAATTCAATTCGACTTGTATCGGGGACCCGGAGTAGTTTTGACTCTAGTGGGACCCATCCATTAGTTAGACATGGCCCACATAATAATATTTTTGGTTAGTGTGATAGAGTAAATTTTCATGGATAGGTTTAATTAATTAGAGCATTTAAAACTAGACTAATTTAGCCTCAACCTAAGCCTTTTCCTATTTAATTCAATTAGAGACAAGTGGGGGGTATTATTGACTTTCCAAAAAGGGGGACACCTAGTATGTAAGGGCCGGCCACTATAGGAAGGGATAGACTCATCCATTCATTTTATTTTTTTTCTAAACTTTCTCTCTCTTGTTCTTCCCCAAATTTGAGAGCCACCTCCATTGATTTTATCTCCAAATCAACTCCTTCTTCCACCAAATCTTCTTCTTTTTTTCTCTACTCAAGTCGAGGAGGAAGCTAGCCAAGTTTGGAAGGAGTCGAAGCTCGTTCGTGTCCATTCGGGGTTCCTACGTGTCGGTATCGCATCGGGAAGGCTTTTCTTATATTCGATCTACCGGGAGGTATAAATCCCTTCTCCTTTTTATTTTTTCATGCATATAGGTTGACTTTTGACCCATAGGAATAACCCCCATGGTTGTCTCTCCATTTGTGTCCATTTCGTGTCCATTTGGAGACTTTTAGGAGTGTCCTATGTGTAAGCTTGTGTCCTAGAGGGAAAATCCCTATTTGGACACATGTAGATTTATTAGATATTGTTTAGATGTTGTTTTAATACTTAATTCTAGATTTATAGGTGTTTAGAGATTTGTTTTCCTAAGTATCATATTGTATCATATTATTTAATCTATGTATATATATATATATATATAATAATATATATATATATATATATATATATGTGTGTGTGTGTGTGTGGGTGGGTTATATATATGTTATTCTCTATATATATATATGTATGTATATATATATATATATATATATATATATATATATATATAAATATATATATATATATATATATATATATATTTGGCTTATATATATATATATATATATATGTGTGTGTATATATATATTATGGTGTGTAATGTGTGTATTCTCTATGTTATGGGTATGGTGTAGATTTCGGCCAAGGGTAGGGGCATGGGATTGAGAGTTTGGTATTGTGTGTGTTGGTGCATGGAAGGTGTTTGAGAGATTTGGAGTGAGGGATTAAAGGGAGAATGAGAGAATGGGATTAGGAAATTGAGAGTGGTGTTGTTATTGTGTGTGTTTTGTGTTTGTATAGAGTTAGCGAGATTGAGAGATTATAGAGCGGGATATTAGAGAGTTGGAAAGGGGAGTTAGAGGGATAGAGGGAGTGGGATTGAGTGAACTAAGGGGAGGGGGGTTTAGCTGCTCCAAACAGCAGCAGTAACAGGGCATGGCTGTCCCCAATGACAGTCCCTAACCACCATGGTACAGCCACCAAATCAGTCCACCAAAGTAGCCCCCAACCAGCCCCTTAAACCAGTCCCTATGACATCCCATTTCACCCCCATAGCAGCCTACACACAGGCACACATATGACAGCCCTTAGCACCCTCCCAACCACCCTCTAACAGCCCATATATAGCAGCCCCAAACCTGTCATTGTATCCCCCAATGAAAGCCAACCACAGCTATATGACAGCCCTAGAAACCTGTCATATACACAGCCATTGGCAGCCCCTCCATAGCAGCCTAGCTGTCCCCAAACCCCTTGAATCCAGTCCCTAAAAACCACCCCTAAACAGCCTTAACACTGTCCAAATTTTAGTCCCGAACACACCCACTAAATGCTCTAAAACTCAGTCCATAGACTGTCCTAAACAGTCCTATATTCAGCTCCAATGACTGTCCAAAATCAGTCCTTAAATTAACCTCATTCCAGCCTTGTTTAGCCCCATTGACAGCTACTTAGTTGGCCTTATACATTCAGTCCTTAGCACTCCCAATCCAGCCATATATTGGTCCATACATGGACAGCCATTAGCCTATTTACATGTATCATATATATGCCCATATGTATGTGTGTGGAGAGTTTAGAGTGTGTGTATGTGAATATATATGTATAGCTAGTATCCTATAGGTGTTAGCCTATATGTAAGCCTAGGTGAGAGCCTATGAGTGTGGTGTCATGGGTGATATATGTGAGTGTTGTGTGTGAGTGAGTTGTGTGGTTGAGTGTTAGGATGATGTGAGAATGGGGTAGGATATCTTGGTAGGGTAATGAGGGTAAACCAACATATGTTATAAGATAGGCTAGATACCTAGGATACCTATATTTCTTGGTAGGTAAACCCTAGATAGGATAGTATCTAGCTACCCTAAGGAGCCTAGGCTAGTATCTTGGGTATTAGCGGGGTTTTCTTTGTATTGGGCAAGGTATCGGGATTACCTTGGTAAGGGTAATATAGGTTTTACCTAGAACTATGGTATTTGAGTTTAGAGTCTAAGATATGGTTAGAACTTAGTTTCCTTGGTTGGTAATGATCAAATATAGTGCTCCTAGACTAGTTTTGACTTCGATTGACCATTTTGACCAAAAGTCAACAAAAGTCAACCGAGAGTCAAACTTAGCCTATAAGTGACTAGATTTGACCGAAACCAAACCAGAGTTGACCAGTTGACTAAAAGTTAACAGTTGGTCAACATTAGACTAGTTTGACCTAGAGTTGACCCGAGTTGACCAGTTGACTGAAAGTTAACAGTTGGTCAACATTAGACTAGTTTGACCTAGAGTTGACCAGAGTTGACCAGGGTTGACCAGTTGACCAAAAGTCAATTGTAAGTCAATCTTTGACCCCGTTTGACCTAGTTTGACGTGGATTGACTCCTAGTGACTTGGTATGACCTAGTATGAACCAGTATGACCAAGTACAACTCAGTTTGACCTAGTTTGACTTGGATTGACTCCCAGTGACCTGGTATGACCTAGTATGAGACAGTTTGACCTAGATTGACCAAGTTTGACTTAGACTTGCATATCATGACTTAAATTAGTTTCATTTTCAGTATTAAACCCTGTTAGACTTATAGTATCTCATTTTAGGTCTGTGATTTACTCTGAGCGTCTGTTCACCTTATCAGCTCCGGACCACAGGCAAGTACATTCATTGATAGTTTTCATTGTCTTGATATCAACTATATCCGATTCAGTTATAGTGTCTTACATGATTCCCGACACAACGGTTCACGGACTAGTATACGTCGGATTCTGTCATGAGATGTTATTCCCGAATTTTTATTGGTATGTTGGTGTATGATATCCATATTTCATGTACTTATATAGACATCGATTTGGGAGTGGACTGATCACCTGATTTTGAATTCGTGTCATAACGTGCCATGTCCGGATCTATGATACTATTCGGGGATGGGAGAATTATTAGGGGTTATGTGATCAAAGCCTCCCTGTCACTATTTTGCTTGACCTGGTACCGTACGGACCCTTGTGCATCTGTTAGAGGGCTGACTTGGGAGAACTTTCGGAGTCTATTCAAGGAGAATTTCT
Source organism: Iris pallida (assembly GCA_029216955.1). Classification (NCBI taxonomy): domain Eukaryota; kingdom Viridiplantae; phylum Streptophyta; class Magnoliopsida; order Asparagales; family Iridaceae; genus Iris; species Iris pallida. The sequence continues at coordinate 769,730 of JANAVB010001399.1, read as the reverse complement.
TCTCTGATGTAGCTCTCAGCTTGTTGGAGGGCCAGTTTGCAGTACTGGTCCACGGCAACTCGTCGTTGGACGAGTATGCGGCAGAGCTTTCGCCTGAGCCGATTCGCCCCCGGGATGGTTCTGGATGTAGGCGAGAAGGCCCGAAAGTTCAGGAGGGGCCTGAACCACGTTGTTCATTCTTGCACGTCTAGGCTTCGTGAGACGACTTTTGAGCAGATATTGATGGACGCTCAGATAGCGGAAGAGGACTTCGATCTCAGGCCGAAGAGGAGCGGCGATGCTTTGGGAGCTGGTTCTAGTACGGGGCCGGCCAAGCGTCCTCACACTCAGCAGAGGCAGTCTTAGCAACATCCTCAGTTTTAGCAATATCAGGAACCAGCACGTGCACATCAGCAACAGGGGCAGAGACAGTCCCTTCAGTGTGCCTTCTGTAGGAAACCGGGGCACACCCGAGAGGTCTATAGGATGAGGTTGGGCATTTTATTGTTCTGTGGAGAGTCCGACCATCAGCTGAAGAATTGGCCTGTTCGTGCAGCCAAGGGAGGTTAGGACAGAGCACCACCTGCTGGAGCTCAAGATGGACCTGCAGTTCAGCAGAGGGGTCCGCCACTTCAGATGCAACAGTTGTATTTTGCCCAGCATCAGAGGGAGAACCCTAGGGCATTGCGTTCGTGCTGGCAGCTGAGGAGACTGAGCCCACGGAAGATGTAGTGGCAGGTTCTGTTATACTCGATTCATTTCCAACATTAGCTTTGTTTGACTCTGGTGCTACGCACAGTTTTGTGTCTGTTGCTTTTGCTCTTAGACACAACATTATTGCTAAATTTTTGGGTAGAATTTGCAAGATTATGAATAGGAGAGGCATTATCGTGGTCAATAATATTTGTAAGGGACAGAGAATTATACTTGGAGGCCGGAACTTGAGTGCGTGTTTGTTCGTAATGCTCAAAATTTGTTCGTAATGCCACTTTCGAGCTACTATGTGATACTCGGTATGGATTGGTTGAGCAGGCACCATGCTAGTAAATACTATAGAGGAGGCAGAGTTTTGTTTAGACCACCGAAAAAGCCAAAGTTTGAGTTTGCCAATGGAGCAGCTGAGCCGGAAGATGGTTTCTGTGGAGCCTCGTTGGCAGGGTAGGAATTGTCGCATCCATTGATAGCAGGGTTCTTGGATATTTTCTCCGAGGAGTTGCCTGGGATGCCGCAGGTAGAGATGTTGAGTTCTCTATAGACTTAGTGTCGGGAGCTGAGCCTATTTTACAGCACGTCTATAGGGACAACAACAGCGAGTTGGCAGAGCTGAAGAAGCAAGTCGACGAGCTGCAGGACAAGGGTTTCATCAGATCCAGTTCTTCACCTTGGGGCACACCAGTTCTATTTATACCGAAGAAGGTTGGTACGATACGTATGTGTATCGACTACTGAGCGCTCAACAACCTCACTATCAAGAACAAGTACCTGTTGCCGAGGATTGACGACTTGTTCGATCAGTTGAGCGGCACGAAGGTGTTTTCAAAGATAGACTTGAGGTCCGGTTACCATCAGCGGAAGGTGAAGAAGGAAGACATTCCGAAGATGGCTCTTCGGACTCGGTACGGCCAGTACGAGTTTACTGTCATGCCATTTGGGTTGACCAACGCCCCAGCAGTGTCCACGAACTTGATGAACAATATATTTCATCAGTACCTTGACAAGTTCGTGGTGGTCTTCATAGATGACATCTTGGTATACTCGAAGACGTAGGAGGAGCACGATGAGCATCTGCGGATTGTGCTAGAGACTCTGATAAGGAAGCAACTCTATGGGGAGCTGTCGAAGTACGAGTTCTTCCTGGGGAAGGTAGAGTTCTTGGGTCATGTTGTGACCGAGCATAGGATCTCAATGGACCCGAAGAAAATTTCAGTAGTGGAGTCTTGGTCCACACCCAGTTCAATCGTCGAGATTCGGAGCTTTCTGGGTCTAGCAGGCTATTACCGAAAGTTCGTCCAGGACTTCTCTTGGATTGCAAAGCCGATGACTAGACTTACCATGAAAGATATGGAGTTCGTCTGGACTGGGAAGTGTTAGGCAGCCTTCGATGAGATGAAGAAGAGATTGACCTCAGCTCCTATCTTGACGTTGCCATCTGGAATTGGTAGTTTAACGATCAACAATAACGCTTCTGGGAAGGGCTTGGGTTGCGTTCTTCAGCAGCACGGGAAGGTGATTGCCTATGCATCTAGGCAGTTATGTCCTCAAGAGAAGAACTACCCTACCCATTGTCACGACCCGCACCCGCTTTCCGTATACGAGACGTGTCCAAATCCAGCCTACGCCGCAGTGTCGACGGTAGAACGATGTCTAGTACATAAACAAGTCACAGAGGCAATCTAGATCTCATCCACAAGATATGATACAAGTCACTAATACAAATGAAACTGAACCATAAATGATAATATAAATAGAGTATCCAGTTTATCAAGAATTTCCAGTTACGTCCGGTGGACACAAATCCACTACAAATAGACGATAATAATATAGAAACAAGGAAATAAAATAACTGAGTCCAAACTGTCAAAGTACCCTCAGCTGTAGTGGCACCATGGTCCAATGCTAGCTCCAACTGCTCGTGTGCACCTGGCTCGATACTCGCCAAACCTGAAGAGATCATCAGGTCCTCAGAGGTCTAGCAAGATACATAATATACAAGCCAACATGTAACAGTACAAATATACAGAGAAGTGAAAAACAATCAAGAGACGAAAAGAACTAAACACAAGATCTAAACGCAAGGTTCCTAAGACACTGGCATGCCATACTAGAAATGGCTGGCTATAAACTGCAGTCAAGGCAAGTACTCACAATCTATAGTATCTCAATCGATGTCAAGGCAAGTACACACAACCAAGACGGTAGCCAATCCTAGTATAAAATCCTATAGACCGTAGTCAAGGTAAGTACTCACAATCTATAGAATGTCAAAGTCAAGTCCTACTCAATTTATGTCAAGTCGAGGGAATCGTGGTGTAGGACTAGACGACTCTATCAAGCAATACGTATGAGACTATCACAGTGTAACATGTAGAAAAATATCATAACAGAAAAAGGAACAAAAACTAAAAACATGTGAAATAAAACCATGATAGGATGAGTGTACAAGACATAGAATAGAACAATCACGAAAGTAAGAAAAAGAATAGCAGCGAAGAGGTGAACATGCATATAAATTGTATTGTACGAATTGGCAAGGTATACTTGCCTGTGGTCCTGAGCTGCGGATACGGGTTAGGATCCGTATCAAAGTCCAAGTAACCTGTTTGTGGATTACAATGTCAAAATACAATCTATGAAAACAAGAGTAACCTATTCATTTACTTGTTAGGTCCTCTGGTCGTCTCTCTATCTATTTCTACTTCAATTAGAAGGTTATGTCATTGGTTTAATAATTACACAATAGACATGTTAACCCTTTATATTTGCGGGTTTATAAAGCCATACTCATTTATCTATGCATCAAGATGACCTTGTTAGGACACCCATGCCTACATACCCCTGCAGATAAGGTTACTGGTAATAGCCTAAGTTAACATATGTGGTCTTGTATGCTAAGTTACAACATGTTGCTGTCATGAATGCTTCTTAGCAGGATATAGATGCCCCACTGTGCATTAATACGAAATGATAGATCTTCTAATTCACAGTGTCAACTACTTTCACAATTTAGAGATTTGCATCTACTGCTACAGTAATTGGGATCCTAATGTGTCATTCCTCTTAACATGATGGTCATCTCAGTTGGAACCTCCTTATTCACTATTGGTAGTCACGTATCCTAATGTGTACACCTATAACTCATACTAATAAGTACTTGAACTGATACTTACCTGTATCAGTTGAGTCCTAATACTAGCATAACTTACCACTCGATTTCCTTCTACTAGCTTTCAGAGGGTCTGACAGAACTTGGTACAGGAAGTTGGTTCTCTATTCATTCTGTCACCTTGCTCCACCCATGGATATACGTAGTATGCAGAACCTGAGAGTTTCCTAATGCACATATCGACCGGTATTCGTTACTTCGTTGTGTAACTGGTATATCATTCCCACACTACTTTAACCTTTGGATCTCTAAACTTAATACATGATTTGTATCCTGTTACACTATACGCCTAGATCCATAGTCCCCTTTCAGTCGTACCTATCTGCTAAAGGCATGCTCTCTACTGCAGACTTCGGGAAGGGATTACCTAGAGGTAATCCTTTCGGTTCTCGAATGTGAACTTGGTAGGGAATTTCATACAATAGTGTAGCATCAAGGATGAGCGAGCCATTAGAACCTGGGTTTATACTCTAGTGAAGTATTCCTATTACAAATACATGGGATATCTGTTATAAAGTTTAGGCTAGGAAGTCTGGAGTCAGTTATAGCCTGGCTACAAGAGTCGAATGGATAATCTAGTATTCAATTTGACTACTATATCAGGTGTCATATCTGTGCCAATGGTCATGGGATACATTATAAATAAAGTGGCCTATGTGGTCAATTCCTCTACTGACACAAGACACCAGGTGCTCTGATACTTGACATAGAACAGGTATCCCTCTCTCCATGTTCCACAAACTCAGAACACAAGGAAAATCCCTCTGTTAAGCATGGATGACCCACAATCGATTAATTTGATATGGCATTGAGTACCCCTTCATGTTCGAGGTTTGATCCTATAGGAGATCTCCATGTCCTCGCCTTGCCTAACATAGAGTGCTCAGGTTTGGATGTACCAATATATATATTTACTGATACAAGAGGTGCCTGTGATATCAATATTAGTCTGATACCAAGAGTTGGATTTGGTGTCAACCATCATTTTGATACTTAGGCCTATAAGCTTGGTACCAAGGTTCAAACATGATACCAAATATCCATCCGATACAAGGGTCGAAGTGTGATGTCAAGTGTCTGATCTGATACAAGGGTTGGAGTTGGTGTCAAGTATCAAATCTTATACTAGAATCAAATAGGGTATTCAGTACCAGATCTGATGCAAAGGCCGGATAGGATATCAATATTAGTTCTGATATTAGGGCATACCACCCGATACCAAGTGTCAAACCTGACACCATTTAGCCTCAACTCTCTACTGAAGCAATACATGACTTTACTGTAGGTATACGCTGCATTCTCATCTCGATTGGTAGTAAGTCGGCGTCCCTGATACAATCGACCATGTATCCCTATCGATACTAGGAAAGCACCCCCTTGAGACGTTCCCATATGTCATCTACCATGCTCACATCCTTAGTAGTTTGCCCCAAAACAGACCTTCTCTACTACTAATACATATTCTAGGTTCTCTTAGGATTTGTAACAAATACTTAGATTCTTTATTAATCATGATAGCTAACTAGGTTCCAAGGAATCATAAGGTATGAAAGATGAAGAGAAGGGGATTACCTGTGATGTACTCTGTAACCTGGGTCAATGCGGCAATGGTTGTAGACGCTTTTATTCCTCCCAACGATATAACAAGGGCGGACAATTATAATTCAAAGGATCAGCTGACAAGAGGATTTAGATGGCAATAAAAGAAATTTTCCGAAAGTAATTGAGTACCTTAAAATTAATGTCCTATATCCTACTGCAGGCTGTAGTGATACTCTAATTCGAATACCACTACACTTCTAGTCTCGACCTGCATGGGCCACCACTAAAAACGTGTCACGACCCGCACCCACTGTGAGGGTACGAGAACGTAACAACGCCCAGCCTACGCCGCAGTGTCGGCGGTAGAACGCTGTCCTAGGTCAACATACATCTAACAATATTTATCTAAACAGTTTATACTCCCCAAAATGGGGGTGACAATAGCAATAGTAAACTCAATCACAACTAAGGAAGAGATAGCACGATATGAAATAGAACTCAAGGAAATGAAGTAGATAAAAGTAGACTAAGACAATCCCAGCAATATCCAACAGAACAAGGTCTCAGATACAAGAATATATACAACTGCTCTCCAAATAAAGTCTAACTAACAAGTCTCCAGACTACAAATGATAACAGACTATCTAATCTAGTCTAAACAGTCGGAGGAAAGTCCTCAGCTACTGCTGGATCCTCCTGGGAGTCCAGCTCACAGGTGTCATCTAAGGCTGCCCCGTAGTAGGTGTCCAGGCAAGCCTCCTCCTCGTCCTCTGTAATATTTTCAACAGGTCCAGTCAGGACAGGAGCGAGCACAGTACATCTCAACAATTCATAGCAGGTTAGAAAATATGAACATGCAGTAAAGTAAGATACAAGTACTGAAAGAAGTGCAGTATAAAAATAGAGAGAGAACTGTAATAGAAATATCTACTATACATAGAGAACTAACATGTGGCTAGTGAGTCAGAGTACAATATGAACATGTAAATGGCCTGGGATGATTCTGATGCTACACTATGGAATAATTCTGATGCTACACTACTGGTGTATTATTCACATGTCCATTTATACTCTCCCGTACCCCCAATCAATACACAAGGATCCAGCCAGGTTATGTTATATGATGCTATGTAACAGACCCCGAAGGTGGTAGACCCCGAAGGTGGTACATAGTAGTCCCATAAATGGGATAAGGATTCTAGGAAGACTCTGTGATCATAAGAGTATATGTCACAAGTGATCGAAGAATCAACGAAGCATAGTGATACGCTATGTAGGTGAAACGCACAGAACATAGAGTACCCGATGCTCCCTAAGGATAACATCTCAAGAAGGGATCCATATAGTACCAATCCGTGTGACCAACATGCCAGTACAAGTAAAGTAATCTACTGCAGGAAATAATTCTAAGCAGGATATGAAATGATCAGAGAATGTACTCGCCTGTATCTGAGTGTCCGATATGAATCGTACTATCCAAGGAGTGGTGTCTGGCTCCTAAACAGAACAGCACAAGTCACAACAAGTCCAGAATAGTGAAATGGAGTCCTACTATGCATTCTACATGATTCTAAGTCAATCTAGGCCAAAGTCAACTCTTGGTCAACTTTGGTCAACCCTAGAAGTCAAACTAGGTCAACTATGGTCAAACTAGTCTACATTAGTCTATACTAGGCTAAACTAGGTCAAGCAGACTCATATATAGGACATAGGCTATATACACATACCACACTCACTTACAAAATCACATATATGTATACATATAGGTATGTAGACTAAAATCATATATACTCATGTGTAAGCCACCTATATAGTTTATACAATACTTACATATATGATTATCATACATCATAGGTTCACACATAGCATATATACATACATGGATTATATTCATATTTATATAATATGATACCTACAAGTATATATAGAGAGGGTGAGCATGTGTGTGAGTGACCTGTGGTGTGTGTGTGCAAGGGTGCAGGAAATCAATCAAGAGAATGTGTGCTCAGGAAAGTCTAACAGTGAAGAGTGTAACACAATGTGACAGTGTGTGTAAAACTAAGTACAGGAAATAATATCAGTGAAGGGGACTTAAGTGGCAGTGAAGAGTACACATGCCAAGTATGTAGGAAAATTAAGTAATTGAAGAAGAGGCAGGAATTAAACAGTGTACAGGAAAAATGAATATGCAGGAATTGAAATGAAGAGTGGGTGATACAAGAGTGCAGGAATTGACAGTTTATTGAGGAGTGCAGGAATTAAACAAATCACAGCAATAAACAAAATGTGTAAGTAAACTCATAAAGGACTGAAAAGGGAAAGAAAGGAGGTTACTCAAGTATCAAAAGTTTTATGAAGCTGAAAACCAGTTTCAGTCCAACAAACTCAGATTCTTGTAAACTATCAACATACATATAACACCAATCCCATTTCTCAGGTTCTTGAAAAACAACATGGCAATTCCCTGTCAAGGTAGCTCAGGTTTATTCAAAAGTAAAAAAACTAATACCTATCTTCAATATTTCTGGTTGACAATTGCATTTGTATATATATTCTCAGTTTTGGCAAATCAACCATGGCATTCCATTCTCAGGTTATTCAAACAGTGACAGGAAAAAAAAATGGATGACAGTGAGCTATAAAATCTATACAAGATAATACCCAAAACAGTAAAAATCAAGGAGTGTTCAGAGTTAACACATCCCACAGTTTGAAACCAAACTCCCTCCTCAAGACACCCATAGGTACATAGCACTTAGGAGTGTAGGATAGAGCTTTAATAACATGTATTTAACACTGGTTAATAGGTTAAAATTTACCCAAAACCAACTGTGTAGTCTGGACAGGACTGATACCATGTATCAGACAAAAAGCAAATGGCAGTTCATTTAAACCAACCCAATAGCCAAAAAGGCCATTCACAATAAAAGCTAAACTCGAAAAGATTTATCTTAATAATGTGGATCAACTCATATGAAGGGGGATACACAAACAGTGAGGAACAATTAAAACAGGGAAAAATTACTGATACACACAGTGTATCAGGAAAGTAGTTTCATTTTGCCAAAACCAAGTGTTCGAACCCAAATTCTCATTAAAAACCTAAATTAACATGCAGACCCATTCTAATATATAATATGCATCATAATTAGGATCTATTTAGCAAGAGAAAACATGAATTAAACTATTGAACTGAAACAAACACAAGGAACTGGACTGCACACAGATACGCACAGTGCACACCCTGTGCACGCTCGAATTCGTGTCCGACACGACACGAGACGACTAGAGGCTTGGGGGCCCTCGTGTCAGACACTGCCCCCACCCCCTCGCCAAATCCTAGCTCGCCACGTGGCCTGTGCATCGAGCACGAGGCCACGAGTAGCAGGGGAATGCACAGCCAGTGCACACGCGCGCGCACCCGTGTGTGCACGCGTCGATTTCGATACGACACGACACGAAACTCACCTCAGTGCATCAGAAATGGATAAGCGACATCAAAACACGATTTTCCATTCAATTACAATTCAAAAATTCATACAAAAAGTCCTCTGTGGCATTTCATCAAACATATTGTATAGGACACTGATACGTGTCCTGTTTGGACACGAATCCAATGACACAGGACACGAAATCTATCCAAACCTTAGGGGGACCCTTAGGGCTTCCTATTGGTGAAGACAAAATGGAAATCCATGGAGAAATGGAGAAGTTACCTCTTGAAGAACAATGGGTGGAAAAGTCCTCAAATGCAATGAACTCCTCAAGCCTCCAAGTCTCACAAATTGTTTCTTCCTGCAACCAATTAATTCCAGCAGCAAGAGGAAGAAATTTAGGTTCTAATGGAATTGGTTTGAAGGAAAAAGGAATTAAATCGGATTTCTTATGATTTTTGAAAGATGTAACTCACCTTCTTCCTTAGAAATTTGCTAGAACCCTAAAAGAGGCTAGCCCTAAAAACTAGGAGGATATTTATAATGGGGGAATCCCTAGGTTCAGCTAGGGATGGCTGACCACTTGGCTTTGGGTTAGGTTTGAGCTAGGTTTGAGTCCAATCTAGCTAAGTCACATAATGACTTGTGAAACCACAAGCCATTCACCAAATCAAATGATTTCTAAATTTCTAATTCTAGTTCTATGAATCACTAACCACTAACTTGAGTCACACTAGGTTAGACTAGGGTCACTTGACCTAACCAAGCCCAACTAACCATGGTTAGTTCCTAGGTTGGTCTACATGGGTCAAAACTGGCCAAAAATCAAACTAGTCCAAATAAATCCAAAATAAATTCTAAAAATTCCCATAAATTCTAATTAATACTAATAAATTTAAATAATAATTAATAATCCCAAATAATTCTTAAAATTACAAAAATGACTAAAATACCCCTCAGTCTGGAAATGAACACTAGCAAGGCACCAAATCATAAGTCGTGAGTTTAAATAGTTTAAAAATAATTAAAAATCACTAAAAATCATAACATGAAATAAATACTATTAAATAATAATTATAATTACAAAATTTCAAAATTACCCTTTTCTGAAAAACTGGGTGTTACAATCCTACCCACCTTACAAAAATTTCGTCCTCGAAATTAAAATGGTAGTAGTCCTTCTAGGTCATACACCCCACAATCAAAGTCTCAAACATACCGTCAGATAATCATATGCGTCTTTCCAAAATCATGATACTCAGAATCTTCGTCGTGCTAGTGAGCATGGCTACGATAATCACAGAGTCCTTGACTAAGGTACGTATCCTTAGGTTCATGGTATTTAAAATTTTCGCATTGCCGCATGCGATGGCAAAAACCTTAAATTCCCATACCCGAAAAATACATCCAAAATCTGACTATATGTCCTCACTATGCCAACTAACACGACCATCAAAGATTCTAGATCCCATATCTGAGGTGACCTAGCCCATATGATTTTCTCAGAAGAAAAACAAACATAACGAAACACCAGATCAAACTTATCAACAATGAGGAAACAGATAGAAATAGATGGAATAGAATTTCAGGATAGGTATAATGAGACAAGGTAGAATGGAATCGAGAAGATCAGAACCTGCTAGCATCCCTCCTACTGCCTGAGCATCCTCAAGTGTCATGGCGTAAGCTCGTCCTTGCTGGCCTCCCCTGGCCTACTGCTGATGCTGTGCGAACCTCTGTTGCTGAGTCAGCAATGCTGGTCCTCTCTGCTGGCCTGCTGGAGCTCTGACTCCTCCTTTCTGGACTGCTCGTCCCATGCGGCACTCCCTCATCTGGTGGTCTGCTAAACCACACACTAGGCACAGGCCCAGCCTCTTCCTGTACTCACTGGTAATATGCCCAGACCTCCTACAGTAGCCACAAATGGTAACCTGCCTCTGGTCCTGCTGATGCTGCCTCGGCTGCTGCTGATGATGAACTGGCCTCTGCTGGATCGGCTGAGGCTGGAACTGCATCGGCTGCTGGTGCTGAAAGTGAGGCCTTTTGGCCTGGCCTCCGCTGCTGCTACTACCCCCAACTGGGTCTCTCCCTCTCTTGAGCCTAAGCTCAAGGTCATCCTCTGCAGCTAGTGCGTCCACCAATATCTCCTCGAATGTAGTACTGCGGGCGTTCTTGGTGTAGGACTTGACCTCCTTTACCAAGCCCTTCCGGAACCTCCGGGCCTTCGTCGCCTCCGACAAGTCCTCTACAAATCTGCCCAGGCGGCAGAACTCTCCTGCATACTCCTCCACGGAGTGACTCCCCTGGACTAGGGCCTCGAACTGAGTCTCGAGGGCTCCCAGCGCTGCCTCTGGGAAGAACTTCTCCTTGAACAGCTTCTTGAATGCTGCCCAAGTCTGTCCTGCTGTGCCGACCCTCGGGTCGGTCTGGTACCATGTCCGAGCCAGATCCTGCATCATGCTGGCTGCTGCCTCTATCTGGAGCCTCGTCGGAATCTCGGCCAGCCTGAAGATCTCCTCCATATGCTCGATCCACTCATCGGCATACAGGATCCCTTCTGTCCCGCGGAAGTCCCTCGGGTGCATCTTCTGGAAGTCCTGGATGCCTTTCTCCCGTGGCTGGTGCGGCTGCTGGACTGCTGCTGGCTGAGCCGCTACTCTCTCCACTGCTGTCACTGCCAGCTCAATGCCTCGAGTGAGCTCTGCCGTCTGCCTCTGCTGCTGTCCCTGCTGACCCTCCATGTACTGCCTGAAGAAGGCTAGCAGCTGTACTGCGTCTATCGTCCCTGGAGGTGGCTGCTGTTAAGGATCCTCTGGGAAAACTGGGTCCTGCCTCCGAGCCGGTGGATGCATGTCCCCTGCTGCGACTGCCGAGGTCTCAACACGAGCTGAGGTGGCAGGAGCTGCAGTCCCCTGGCCTCGCCGTGCTGGCTGAGAGGTAGCAGTCCCCTCTATAGCATCCTCATGAATGGCACGCTGTGATCGAGTCTCTACCATCCTGAAGATAGACAAACAAGAGTATCAATTTATGAGAAGGAAGCGATATAACAAGGGCGGACAATTATAATTCAAAGGATCAGCTGACAAGAGGATTTAGATGGCAATAAAAGAAATTTTCCTAAAGTAATTGAGTACCTTAAAATTAATGTCCTATATCCTACTGCAGGCTGTAGTGATACTCTAATTCGAATACCACTACACTTCTAGTCTCGACCTGCATGGGCCACCACTAAAAACGTGTCACAACCCGCACCCACTGTGAGGGTACGAGAACGTAACAACGCCCAGCCTACGCCGCAGTGTCGGCGGTAGAACGCTGTCCTAGGTCAACATACATCTAACAATATTTATCTAAACATTTTATACTCCCCGAAATGGGGGTGACAATAGCAATAGTAAACTCAATCACAACTAAGGAAGAGATAGCACGATATGAAATAGAACTCAAGGAAATGAAGTAGATAAAAGTAGACTAAGACAATCCCAGCAATATCCAACAGAACAAGGTCTCAGATACAAGAATATATACAACTGCTCTCCAAATAAAGTCTAACTAACAAGTCTCCAGACTACAAATGATAACAGACTATCTAATCTAGTCTAAACAGTCGGGGAAAAGTCCTCAGCTACTGCTGGATCCTCCTGGGAGTCCAGCTCACAGGTGTCATCTAAGGCTGCCCCGTAGTAGGTGTCCAGGCAAGCCTCCTCCTCGTCCTCTGTAATATTTTCAACAGGTCCAGTCAGGACAGGAGCGAGCACAGTACATCTCAACAATTCATAGCAGGTTAGAAAATATGAACATGCAGTAAAGTAAGATACAAGTACTGAAAGAAGTGCAGTATAAAAACAGAGAGAGAAGTGTAATAGAAATATCTACTATACATAGAGAACTAACATGTGGCTAGTGAGTCAGAGAACAATATGAACATGTAAATGGCCTGGGATGATTCTGATGCTACACTATGGAATGATTCTGATGCTACACTACTGGTGTATTATTCACATGTCCATTTATACTCCCCCGTACCCCCAATCAATACACAAGGATCCAGCCAGGTTATATTATATGATGCTATGTAACAGACCCCGAAGGTGGTAGACCCCGAAGGTGGTAGACCCCGAAGGTGGTAGACCCCGAAGGTGGTACATAGTAGTCCCATAAATGGGATAAAGATTCTAGGAAGACTCTGTGATCATAAGAGTATATGTCACAAGTGATCGAAGAATCAACGAAGCATAGTGATACGCTATGTAGGTGAAACGCACAGAACATAGAGTACCCGATGCTCCCTAAGGATAACATCTCAAGAAGGGATCCATATAGTACCAATCCGTGTGACCAACGTGCCAGTACAAGTAAAGTAATCTACTGCAGGAAATAATTCTAAGCAGGATATGAAATGATCAGAGAATGTACTCGCCTGTATCTGAGTGTCCGATATGAATCGTACTGTCCAAGGAGTGGTGTCTGGCTCCTAAACAGAACAGCACAAGTCACAACAAGTCCAGAATAGTGAAATGGAGTCCTACTATGCATTCTACATGATTCTAAGTCAATCTAGGCCAAAGTCAACTCTTGGTCAACTTTGGTCAACCCTAGAAGTCAAACTAGGTCAACTATGGTCAAACTAGTCTACATTAGTCTATACTAGGCTAAACTAGGTCAAACAGACTCATATATAGGACATAGGCTATATACACATACCACACTCACTTACAAAATCACATATATGTATACATATAGGTATGTAGACTAAAATCATATATACTCATGTGTAAGCCACCTATATAGTTTATACAATACTTACATATATGATTATCATACATCATAGGTTCACACATAGCATATATACATACATGGATTATATTCATATATATATAATATGATACCTACAAGTATATATAGAGAGGGTGAGCATGTGTGTGAGTGACCTGTGGTGTGTGTGTGCAAGGGTGCAGGAAATCAATCAAGAGAATGTGTGCTCAGGAAAGTCTAACAGTGAAGGGTGTAACACAATGTGACAGTGTGTGTAAAACTAAGTACAGGAAATAATATCAGTGAAGGGGACTTAAGTGGCAGTGAAGAGTACACATGCCAAGTATGTAGGAAAATTAAGTAATTGAAGAAGAGGTAGGAATTAAACAGTGTACAGGAAAAATGAATATGCAGGAATTGAAATGAAGAGTGGGTGATACAAGAGTGCAGGAATTGACAGTTTATTAAGGAGTGCAGGAATTAAACAAATCACAGCAATAAACAAAATGTGTAAGTAAACTCATAAAGGACTGAAAAGGGAAAGAAAGGAGGTTACTCAAGTATCAAAAGTTTTATGAAGCTGAAAACCAGTTTCAGTCCAACAAACTCAGATTCTTGTAAACTATCAACATACATATAACACCAATCCCATTTCTCAGGTTCTTGAAAAACAACATGGCAATTCCCTGTCAAGGTAGCTCAGGTTTATTCAAAAGTAAAAAAACTAATACCTATCTTCAATATTTCTGGTTGACAATTGCATTTGTATATATATTCTCAGTTTTGGCAAATCAACCATGGCATTCCATTCTCAGGTTATTCAAACAGTGACAGGAAAAAAAAATGGATGACAGTGAGCTATAAAATCTATACAAGATAATACCCAAAACAGTAAAAATCAAGGAGTGTTCAGAGTTAACACATCCCACAGTTTGAAACCAAACTCCCTCCTCAAGACACCCACAGGTACATAGCACTTAGGAGTGTAGGATAGAGCTTTAATAACATGTATTTAACACTGGTTAATAGGTTAAAATTTACCCAAAACCAACTGTGTAATCTGGACAGGACTGATACCATGTATCAGACAAAAAGCAAATGGCAGTTCATTTGAACCAACCCAATAGCCAAAAAGGCCATTCACAATAAAAGCTAAACTCGAAAAGATTTATCTTAATAATGTGGATCAACTCATACGAAGGGGGATACACAAACAGTGAGGAACAATTAAAACAGGGAAAAATTACTGATACACACAGTGTATCAGGAAAGTAGTTTCATTTTGCCAAAACCAAGTGTTCGAACCCAAATTCTCATTAAAAACCTAAATTAACATGCAGACCCATTCTAATATATAATATGCATCATAATTAGGATCTATTTAGCAAGAGAAAACATGAATTAAACTATTGAACTGAAACAAACACAAGGAACTGGACTGCACACAGATACGCACAGTGCACACCCTGTGCACGCTCGAATTCGTGTCCGACACGACACGAGACGACTCGAGGCTTGGGGGCCCTCGTGTCAGACACTGCCCCCACCCCCTCGCCAAATCCTAGCTCGCCACGTGGCCTGTGCATCGAGCACGAGGCCACGAGTAGCAGGGGAATGCACAGCCAGTGCACACGCGCGCGTACCCGTGTGTGCATGCGTCGATTTCGACACGACACGACACGAAACTCACCTCAGTGCATCAGAAATGGATAAGCGACATCAAAACACGATTTTCCATTCAATTACAATTCAAAAATTCACACAAAAAGTCCTCTGTGGCATTTCATCAAACACATTGTATAGGACACTGATATTTGTCCTGTTTGGACACGAATCCAATGACACAGGATACGAAATCTATCCAGACCTTAGGGGGACCCTTAGGGCTTCCTATTGGTGAAGACAAAATGGAAATCCATGGAGAAATGGAGAAGTTACCTCTTGAAGAACAATGGGTGGAAAAGTCCTCAAATGCAATGAACTCCTCAAGCCTCCAAGTCTCACAAATTGTTTCTTCCTGCAACCAATTAATTCCAGCAGCAAGAGGAAGAAATTTAGGTTCTAATGGAATTGGTTTGAAGGAAAAAGGAATTAAATCGGATTTCTTATGATTTTTGAAAGATGTAACTCACCTTCTTCCTTAGAAATTTGCTAGAACCCTAAAAGAGGCTAGCCCTAAAAACTAGGAGGATATTTATAATGGGGGAATCCCTAGGTTCAGCTAGGGATGGATGACCACTTGGCTTTGGGTTAGGTTTGAGCTAGGTTTGAGT
Organism: Iris pallida; assembly: GCA_029216955.1. Lineage (NCBI taxonomy): Eukaryota > Viridiplantae > Streptophyta > Magnoliopsida > Asparagales > Iridaceae > Iris > Iris pallida. The sequence continues at coordinate 753,864 of JANAVB010001399.1, read as the reverse complement.
CCAATCTAGCTAAGTCACATAATGACTTGTGAAACCACAAGCCATTCACCAAATCAAATGATTTCTAAATTTCTAATTCTAGTTCTATGAATCACTAACCACTAACTTGAGTCACACTAGGTTAGACTAGGGTCACTTGACCTAACCAAGCCCAACTAACCATGGTTAGTTCCTAGGTTGGTCTACATGGGTCAAAACTGGCCAAAAATCAAACTAGTCCAAATAAATCCAAAATAAATTCTAAAAATTCCCATAAATTCTAATTAATACTAATAAATTTAAATAATAATTAATAATCCCAAATAATTCTTAAAATTACAAAAATGACTAAAATACCCCTCAGTCTGGAAATGAACACTAGCAAGGCACCAAATCATAAGTCGTGAGTTTAAATAGTTTAAAAATAATTAAAAATCACTAAAAATCATAACATGAAATAAATACTATTAAATAATAATTATAATTACAAAATTTCAAAATTACCCTTTTCTGAAAAACTGGGTGTTACACTGGTGGCGATGGCGATGCAGATTTCGTATGAAAGTCCTTTTCTGAACTTCTTGGCTTTGGCTGCAGGGGTCAAGGCGTCTACAAAGCGGCTGAGGTGGGAGAACTCTGTGGTGTATTCGTCGACGGAGAGGTTGCCTTGTTCCAGGCTCTCAAACTCGTTCTCCAACTCTTCACGGGCTGCTTCAGGGAAGAACTTCGTCTTGAACAGCTCATTAAACTCCTCCCAAGTCACGTCTGGCGCGGTGAACCGAGGCTCGTCTCTATACCACGTGTGGGCGATGTCGTAGAGCTGCATGCCGGCATTCTCGACCTTCAGGTCTTCAGGAACTCGAGCCCTCCGAAGGTTGCGGTCTACGTTCTCTAACCACTCATCCGCGTATAGAATCCCTTCCGTTCCTTTGAATTCTCTGGGCCTAAGGTCCCTAAAATTCTTGGAAGTTCCAGGACGGGGTCGTGGAGCGTCTCTAGTCTGGATAGCCTCTCCCAAGGTGTCGCAGAAAACGTTAGCCTATCGCGTCTGAGAGATCATCATCTGCTGGAAGATCCCAAGAAGCGTGGCGTTGTCCAGCGCAGGTGGCGGAGGCAGAACATGTGCTGGATGTCCGGCAGGTGCTGGATACGTCGCTGGTGCAGGGCGCATGGTAGGTGCTAGATGCGGAACATATGCTGGCTGGAAGGGTGGAGGCTGATGGAAGGGAGCAAGCGGAGGAAAGTCGTCTCTGCGGAATCTCGAGTGTTGCATTTGAGCCGGGTCGCCCTGAGTAAGCTGGCCTCCCTGCGTCGGCGGAGTCATGTACGAGAAGAATCCTTCTGTAGCTGGTGGGGTGTTCAGGAAAGCGTTGTCCCTGTCTTGAGAATCCATTCACTGCAGTAAAAAGAAACATTAGATGGCACGAAGATTTCAAGCAGGATGCAAGTCAAAGATTCAAAATAGAAATCAAGGACAGAGGTCAATACAAGACACGTAGATAAGATCCTAAGTTTCTAATCCTATGTGCAGGCTCACGACGGCACATAGATGTAACCGAAGTGATTAACGTAGACCTGCATGGGCCACCAAAAAACTTTTCACGACCCGCACCCGCTTTCCGGATACGAGACGTGTCCAAGTCCAGCCTACGCCGCAGTGTCGGTGGTAGAACGCTGTCTAGTATATAAACAAGTCACAGAGGCAATCTAGATCTCATCCACAAGATATGATACAAGTCACTAATATAAATGAAACAGAACAATGAATGATAATATAAATAGAGTATCCAGTTTATCAAGAATTTCCAGTTACGTTCGGTGGACACAAATCCACTATAAATAGACGATAATAACATAGAAACAAGAAAATAAAATAACTGGGTCCAAACTGTCAAAGTACCCTCAGCTGTAGTGGCACCGTGGTCCAATGCTAGCTCCAACTGCTCGTGTGCACCTGGCTCAATACTCGCCAAACCTGAAGAGATCATCAGGTCCTCAGAGGACTAGCAAGATACATAATATACAAGCCAACATGTAATAGTACAAATATACAGAGAAGTGAGAAACAATCGAGAGACGAAAAGAACTAAACACAAGATCTAAACGCAAGGTTCCTAAGACACTAGCATGCCATACTAGAAATGGCTGGCTATAAACTGCAGTCAAGGCAAGTACTCACAATCTATAGTATCTCAATCGCTGTCAAGGCAAGTACACACAACCAAGACGGTAGCCAATTCTAGTATAAAATCCTATAGACCATAGTCAAGGTAAGTACTCACAATCTATAGAATGTCAAAGTCAAGTCCTACTCAAGTCATGTCAAGTCAAGTCGAGGGAATCGTGGTGTAGGACTAGACGACTCTATCAAGCAATACGTATGAGACTATCACAGTGTAACATGTAAAAAAATATCGTAACAGAAAAAGGAACAAGAAACTAAAAACATGTAAAATAAAACCATGATAGGATGAGTGTACAAGACATGGAATAGAGCAATCACGAAAGTAAGAAAAAGAATAGCAGCAAAGAGGTGAACATGCATATAAATTGTATTGTACGAATTGGCAAGGTATACTTGCCTGTGGTCCTGAGCTGCGGATACGGGTTAGGATCCGTATCGAAGTCCAAGTAACGTGTTTGTGGATTACAATGTCAAAATACAATCTATGAAAACAAGAGTAACCTATTCATTTACTTGTTAGGTCCTCTGGTCATCTCTTTATCTATTTCTACTTCAATTAGAAGGTTATGTCATTGGTTTAATAATTACTCAATAGACATGTTAACCCTTTATATTTGCGGGTTTATAAAGCCATACTCATTTATCTATGCATCAAGATGACCTTGTTAGGACACCCATGCCTACATACCCCTGCAGATAAGGTTACTGGTAATAGCCTAAGTTAACATCTGTGGTCTTGTATCCTAAGTTACAGCATGTTGCTGTCATGACTGCTTCTTAGCAGGATATAGATGCCCCACTGTGCATTAATACAAAATGCTAGATCTTCTAATTCACAGTGTCAACTACTTTCACAATTTAGAGATTTGCATCTACTGCTACAGTAATTGGGATCCTAATGTGTCATTCCTCTTAACACGATGGTCATCTCAGTTGGAACCTCCTTATTCACTATTGGTAGTCACGTATCCTAATGTGTACACCATTTATAACTCATACTAATAAGTACTTGAACTGATACTTACCTGTATCAGTTGAGTCCTACTACTAGCATAACTTACCACTCGATTTCCTTCTACTAGCTTTCAGAGGGTCTGACAGAACTTGGTACAAGAAGTTGGTTCTCTATTCATTCTGTCACCTTGCTCCACCCATGGATATACGTAGTATCCAGAACCTGAGAGTTTCCTAATGCACATATCGACTGGTATTCGTTACTTCGTTGTGTAACTGGTATATCATTCCCACACTACTTTAACCTTTGGATCTCTAAACTTAATACATGATTTGTATCCTGTTACACTATACGCCTAGATCCATAGTCCCCTTTCAGTCGTACCTATCTGCTAAAGGCATGCTCTCTACTGCAGACTTCGGGAAGGGATTACCTAGACGTAATCCTTTCGGTTCTCGAATGTGGACCGAGTAGGGAATTTCATACAATAGTGTAGCATCAAGGATGAGCGAGCCATTAGAACCTGGGTTTAAACTCTAGTGAAGTATTCCTATTATAAATACATGGGATATCTATTATAAAGTTTAGGCTAGGAAGTCTGGAGTCAGTTATAGCCTGGCTACAAGAGTCGAATGGATAATCTAGTATTCAATTTGACTACTATATCAGGTGTCATATCTGTGCCAATGGTCATGGGATACATTATAAATAAAGTGGCCTATGTGGTCAATTCCTCTACTGACACAAGACACCAGGTACTCTGATACTTGACATAGAACAGGTATCCCTCTCTCCATGTTCCACAAACTCAGAACACAAGGAAAATCCCTCTGTTAAGCATGGATGACCCACAATCGATTAATTTGATATGGCATTGAGTACCCCTTTATGTTCGAGGTTTGATCCTATAGGAGATCTCCATGTCCTCGTCTTGCCTAACATAGAGTGCTCAGGTTTGGGTGTACCAATATATATATTTACTGATACAAGAGGTGCCTGTGATATTAATATTAGTCTGATACCAAGAGTTAGTTTTGGTGTCAACCATTATTTTGATACTTAGGCCTATAAGCTTGGTACCAAGGTTCAAACATGATACCAAATATCCATCCGATACAAGGGTCGAAGTGTTATGTCAAGTGTCTGATCTGATACAAGGGTTGGAGTTGGTGTCAAGTATCAAATCTTATACTAGAATCAAATAGGGTATTCAGTACCAGATCTGATGCAAAGGCCGGATAGGATATCAATATTAGTTCTGATACTAGGGCATACCACCCGATACCAAGTGTCAAACCTGACACCATTTAGCCTCAACTCTCTACTGAAGCAATACATGACTTTACTGTAGGTATACGCTACATTCTCATCTCGATTGGTAGCAAGTAGGCGTCCCTGATACAATCGACCATGTATCCCTATCAATACTAGGAAAGCACCCCTTGAGACGTTCTCATATGTCATCTACCATGCTCACATCCTTAGTAGTTTGCCCCAAAACAGACCTTCTCTACTACTAATACATATTCTAGGTTCTCTTAGGATTTGTAACAAATACTTAGATTCTTTATTAATCATGATAGCTAACTAGGTTCCAAGGAATCATAAGGTATGAAAGATGAAGAGAAGGGGATTACCTGTGATGTACTCTGTAACCTGGGTCAATGCGGCAATGGTTGTAGACGCTCTTATACCTCCCAACTGCTAGCGGAAACTTTCACCCGAGATCAAGGACTTGGTCGAGAAGGGATACTCTAGGGTTCGGGGTCAACAGATATATATACCAGCGTTTGGTTTGCTAAAAGATAGGGTTGAATCCTGGTTTGGATCGAGACAATCGATTAGAGGGAAAAATAAGCAGTCGGCTAGAATAAGTTTGAATTTCGAAATTGTGTTGAGGCCCCTTGGTAAATGTTGTTTCACAAAAGACTCCCTTCCCTTTTCTTATTTAAACTATCCATGGTTTATTTAATGGAAGTTTTGAAATGCAAAAACCCCCCTTCTATTAACCAGCTTTGTCTAAGGCCCTTCCTTGGTTAATATTTTACATGAATCCTTTCTTTTACCCATTGGCTTAGCAACACTTGATACATTTATATACACAAACTAAAAATTTACAGTAATAACAAAATATTATTAAAAAAAATTAACACCAATATTTGGTCCAAGGGCTCACACCCACGATCTGGAGTTGGCAGCTGTTATCTTTGATTTGAAGTTGTAGAAGCGTTACCTATACGGAGAACGAGTTGAGATCTTCACGGATCACAAGAGCTTGAAGTTCGTGTTCACTCAGAAGGAGTTGAATATGGCAGAGACGGTGGCTTGAGCTGATGAAGGACTTCGATATCTCGTTGCAATACCATCCAGGAAAGGCCAATATAGTTGCAGATGCCTTGAGCAGGTATCCAGTCGTTATGTATTTGACGGCAGATCCTCATCTTTTGGTCAATCTGGATAGTTTAGGTATCGAGGTGATTGTTTTTGGCATAGAGATTCAGAAGTGGGGCATACAGATTCAGACTGAGTTGATGGACAGAGTCAGATCAGCACAGTATAATGATGTTGCTATGAGGAGCATCAGGGAGCAGGTGAGGGCAGGTTTGCTCGACAATTTTTCTATAGCCGAATATGGATCGCTGAGGTACGGTGCTAGACTGTATGTTCCGAATGGAGAGCTTCGAAAGGAGGTTCTTCAGGAAGCGCATCGATCTCAGTACTATATGCATCCTGGAGCCAACAAGATATAAGGAGACCTAAGAGAGCACGTATGGTGGTACGGAATGAAGCGAGAGGTAGCTCAGTTTGTATCTCGCTGCTTGGTGTGTCAGCAGGTGAAAGCCGAAAGACAAAGGCCAGGTGGGTTGCTAAAGCCACTACCCATTCCAGAGTGGAAGTAGGAGCACATCACCATGGACTTTGTGTCCGGACTTCCACGATCTTCAAGAGGAAAAGACATGATATGGGTCATTATTGATAGATTGATCAAATTGGCCCACTTCTTGCCTTTCAAAGTGGGTTTGTCTACGGAGAGGCTGGCAGAGTTGTATGTATGACAGATGGTCAGATTGCACGAAGTTTCGGTGAGCATAGTCTCGGATCGGGATAGTCGCTTCACTTTCCACTTCGGGAGGAGTTTGTAGGCTAGCTTGGGCAACTAGCTCAAGTTCAGTACCGCTTATCACCTCCAGACAGACGGACAGTCGGAGAGGACCATCCAGAATCTCGAGGATATGCTTCGTACGTGTGTGTTAGACCTCGGAGGTTCTTGGGAGGATCATCTTCACCTAGTAGAGTTTGCTTACAACAACAGCTACCAGGCCAGTATAGAGATGTCGCCATTCAAGGCTCTATACGGATGGAGATGTCACACTCCTTTGTCATGGGAAGATGTCGGCGAGAGGATGTTGCTTGGCCCGGAGATGGTGGTGGATGCAGCAAAAAAGATTAGATTGATCAGGAATAAACTTTGGGTGGCTCAGGATAGCGGCATTAGGCCAATAGCCACCGGAGACCGTTAGAGTTCGAGGTTAGTTTTTGTTTTCTGTTATGCTTGCTTGTGATTGTTTGTTTGGTTTTGTGTGCTGAGTTTTGGTTTTATGTCTAGGCTGGTGATATGGTGTTCCTGAGGATTTTCCTGCCATGTGGCACGATTCATTTTGGCGGGGGTAGGAAGCTTAGTCTGCGCTACATCGGGCCTTTCACTATCCTTGAAAGGGTCGGTGCTGGAGCTTATCGACTAGACTTTCCGCCTACACTCGAGGGAGTGTGTAACGTGTTTCATGTGTCGTAGCTGAGGCCATACGTGGCAGATTCTAGCCTTGTATTGGATCATTCAGCGATAGAGGTGAGGCCTACTCTTAACTATCCAGAACAGCCTGTAGAGATTCTGGATTGTCGAGAGAAGGTGCTCCGGAACCAGGTTATACCCTTAGTTCGTGTTGCATGGAGGCACCACTCTCCAGGTGAGTCTACCTGGGAGAGGGAGGACGACATGCAGGAGAGTTTCTCTTATCTCTTCGATCCTTGAGGTATATGTTCTTTTGTCTTCTGCTTGTATTTTCCTGTGATTGGTTTGTTTTAATTTCGAGGACAAATTTTTTAAGGGGGTAGATTTGTCACTTCCAGTTTTCATAATTGAGAATAAAATGGTCATTTTCCATTTTCTGATATTTTATTATTATTTATTTATTAATATTGATATTTGGGGATTAGTTTAGTCGGGTTTGATTTTTGTCTCGTTTCGACTTGTGTTTGTGGCCCGGGTAGCTTATACTCTAGTTAGGACCCAAAGGTTAGTTAGACATGACCCACAAACTCCACTAATTAGTCTAGTTTAATTAGGCTAATCCCACATGACTAGATAGGTTCATTTAGAGATTAGAACTTGACCATTTTGACCCCAAACCTTGGCATGACTTAAGTTGACCCAATGGAGACAAGTTGGGGGCATCTTGGACATTTCAACAAGGCCTATTAGGGCAAGACATGGTCGGCCACCTATAGCTTAGGTCTCTCCTTATTTTCATTTCACACTTGCCTTTTTTTTCCCAAATTTGTTCCTCCCAAAAACTTGAGAGCTTTCCTCTTAGTTTTGATCTCTCAAATCAATCCATTCTTCCTCCATTCTTCTCAACCCATCAAGAAGGAGGTGCTAGCAAGGAATGGGAGCAAGGAAGGGTGTCCAATTTTAAGAAGTTTTCGTGTCGGAACCATCCTTTTGAGTGTATCATTGGGATCCAACTCCCAATAGGTATAACCATCTCCCTATTCAACTTTTCCTTGCATTTTTGATAGATTTGAATCCATAGGATCCATCCCCAATCAATACACAAGGATCCAGCCAGGTTATGTTATATGATGCTATGTAACAGCCCCCGAAGGGTGGTAGACCCCGAAGGTGATAAGCCCCCGAAGGGTGGTAGACCCCGAAGGTGATACATAGTAGTCCCATAAATGGGATAAGGATTCCAGGAAGACTCTACAATCATAAGATTATATGTCATAAGTGATCAAAGAACCAATGAAGCATAGTGATACGCCATGTAAGTGAAACGCACAGAACATGTAGTACCCGATGCTCCCTAAGGATAACATCTCAAGAAGGGATCCATATAGTACCAATCTGTGTGACCAACGTGACAGTACAAGTAAAGTAATCTACTGCAGAAAATAATTCTAAGCAGGATATGAAATGATCAGAGAATGTACTCGCCTGATATCTGAATGTCCAAGGTAAAGATACTGTCCGAGGAGAGGTGTCTGGCTCCTAATTAGAACAGCACAAGTCACAACATGTCCAGAAGGGTAATATAAAGCACTACAATGCATTCTACATGAATCTAGGTCAAACTAGGCCAAAGTCAACCCTTGGTCAACTCTGGTCAACTGCACTAGTCAAACTAGGTCATGTCCTAATCCAGCAAGTCTTACTAGGCCTAACCAAGACTATCCTAGCAAGCACACATCAATACAAGGCTATACAAGCCAACATACACCCAACTCTATATAGCATACAATTATTCAATACTCAAATAGACAAGAATTCACATTGGATATACACTCGGTAATCTATTACTTTAAGCTATATATGTCTACACATATATACACATGCATATATTGGTATTCAACATTAGGTCTATAATCATGGCATTTCAAATGGTTATATAAACTTATATATTACAACACAATATGCTAACATATATATAATATACATACATAGCTAAGTTAACTATATTCATAAATACTTATTTAAGAGGCTATGTGTGTGTATGTGAACATGGCAAAGGGACAAGTGAGGGTTAAATGGGCATACATAGTGTATACATATCAAAGAGTGTCAAAGTGTAAGTGAACAATGTGTCAAGTGTGATAGTGTCAACATAGTGTAAGGGGGTACATGAGGTAATATAGGATTTGTGTTAACATAGAATATTACATCTCATTAACTTGTATATTACATACATTACATCTATTATTATATTACATTCATGCTTGCATTCATTCATCATTCATTTATTCTCTTGAACCACTATATGCACCATACATTACATACTATGGAACCTACATATTCATTACAAGCCATACTTATACATGCTTACATTAGATAGGATACTTACACCTCATACATCATTTATTTAACCATTTACTCATGCTTGCATTCTCTATTTAATTACATAATGTATATACATTAACATGGGGTTAAAATCAAATAGAACATTATATTACACACAAGGGTGCACAAAATGCATTATGCCGAATAGTAACTCCTACTAATAATCAATACTGTACCATCTCAGCATGAATTAAAATTTAGGATTAAAGTATTTTATAGATCTATGTGTTAGCTTTCCGAAACTTTAAACGGATCACGTTTTTGTTTCCGGAAACTCCCGGAATCGCGAAAACACCGAGAACGCGTTTGTCTTTTGTACAGCTGACACTCAAATAATTCTCCAGAAAGTTACAGAAAAAATTAGGCCTATTAATACATATTTTTTGAAAGATAACTTCAATACTCTTCTTTTTAAAAAAATGGAAGATTAAGCCGAGCTTTGAGCTAGAAGTTATGACATTTCTAAGTTAGGGCTGAAATTAAAAACGTGGATAAAAATCATGACGGATTTAGGTAGTTTGAAACAAAAGAACACAAGTATATAACATAATATATCAAGAACTCACTCTCTATACTAATATATATATATGAGACACTATAGAACACATCTCCAATACAAAAATATGAGATTAAACATGTAATAATTCATTCATACATAACAACAACACATAGTGTGTCCAAATTTTAGATTTTTCCACATGAACACAACCACAACACAAAGGACACTCCTATGACCTCCAAATGGACACGTAATGGACACAAATGGAGATACAACCATGGGGATCATTCCTATGGGTTCAAAATAGACCTATATGCATGAGGAACTGAAAAGAAGAAGGGATTTATACCTCCCGGTAGATCGAATCGAAGAAAAGCCTTCCCGGAGCGACACCGACACGTAGAGATTCCAAAAGGACACGAACGAGCTCCGAATCCTTCCAAACTTGGGTAGCTTCCTCCTTGGCTAGAATGGAGAAGGAAAGAAGAAGATTTGGTGGTGAAATAGAAGGATTTGGTGGAAAAATTTCTAGGGATTGCTCTCTAGGAATTTGGGGAAGAACAAGAGAGAGAGTGTGGATGAGAATAATGAAATGAACTTGAGCCTATCCTCTCCCAAAGTGGCTGGCCATATGGGGCTATTTGTCCTATTATGTAAGGTCCAAAATGCCCCTACTAACCTATTCTATGAGTATTAGGAAAGGGCTAATTGGTTGGGGCTAAATTAGTCATTCTAAAGTCTCTAATCACACTAACCTTATCCATAATAATTAGTCTAACCTCTAACTAAAATATTTCTATCATGTGGACTAAAATTAATATAATGTGGGCCATGCCTAACCAGAGTGTGGGTTGGGTCCCACTAGAGTCAAACTACCCCCGGGTCCCCGTTTCAAGTCGGATTGAGTTGAAATTCGAACCCGACTCAAATAACCCCAAAATAATATCATAAATAATAAAATAATATCAAAATAATTCAAAGAGGTCAAATGCAAAAATATTCTTAGCCCAAAAATGATATTAAAATATCATAATCACATGGTTAGGCTCTAGGTCAAATAGTCTCTAGGGTTTCACTAGCAAAACGTCAAAACCACAAGTCATTGATTTAAATAATTTTAAAATGATTTAAAATCACCAAACATCATATCATAAATTAAATATTATTATTAAAATAATTATAAACACAAAATTTTAAAATTATCCTCATTTGGGAAACTGGGTGCTACAAGAGATTTTGGATTTGGAGAAGGAGAACTCCGAGATGATGGAGGTGTACAAAGAGTTACTCTGTCACTTTTTTATTTGTCACCGGATTAGGAAGAAGGGTAAGACTGAGGGGTCCCTTTCGCATACGAGGGCCTGGACTAACTACGTTTTCACCAGAGAAGAGGGGGACGGCCCAGTCTATTTCTCGTCTCACAACCCCTTGACGAGCTCTGAGGTAGAGCAGTTGACGACAGATCACGGAGTTGTGGATGCCGAAGATAGTGATGATCCTGAGAAAAACTCTCCGATTTATCATTTCTTCAGGCAGGCCGAGTTCAAGATGTCAGAAAAGGCGGTGCTAGCCGCTTCTCTGATAATATGGCTTTGTGACTGCGTAGTCCCTGGTGGTTCAGGGTCTATTGAGAGAATAAGTCGGGGTATGATACTTTCGGCTGTAAAGCTGGCCTTTGGATGCCAACTTGCCCTGCTTCCAACGATGGTCTGTGCCATCCAACGGGGTTTACGATATTTTATTGTGAACGCGATAACACCCGATGGCAGAAAGGACTTTACTAGGACTGAGTTTCTCTTCCACTATCTGATGGGATGGCTGGTGATGTATTGTCCTAGCTTGATGAACGCAGGGATGATGGCAGACTCTTTAGCGGGGGATGCCTTCCTTAGGAGATTCAGAGATACGGATTGGACCGTTACAGGGGTGCCCGTTTGCAAGTGGGCTTTGAGTTTTCTGAAGTACTATGAATTCTTCAGAGTATCGCCTCCATCTGGTAGTGGTCGTGCAGGAGACACCCTAGTAGATGAGGGAGCACTCACTACTAGCCTTCCTATTGGGGCATTTTATTGGCTCCAATCCATTAGGCCTTCCCATCTGGTATTCAGGAATAGGAACCACACTTTTCTAGAACCGTATTTGTTGAGCCTCTTTGCACGACAATTCGGCTACAGCCAGCTTCTCTTGGGCAATCCCAGTCCTCATCTCCAATCGATAGGGAGTCTGATTGACGGGGCACGTGCATGGGGCTACTACAACGTTTGGTGTACGGGAGCAGTTTTTACCTTGCTAGAAGATAAACCCGACACCCATATGCTCTTTGCAGCTGCTAAGTTCTATATTCATGTCAATACCCTTCCTTCTCGGTACGACCGTAAGCAAAGTTTTATATCGGGGACTAGGTTTGCCTCTACTCTTGCTGATATTGGACGAGTGCGCGCATTGGGGAGTAAAAGAAAGGAAGGTGTCACACCCACAGTTGAACCTGCTGCAGTACCGCAGCAGAGAATTGTTGTTGAGGAGCCTATTGTTGCGGTGCCTCGGAGAGAGGATACTAAAGAACCTCTTTCCGACATTCCTCATAAGAGAAAAGCTTCCACTGAGCTGGTTCCACGGCCCAAAAGGAAGAAGGTAGTTGTTTCCTGTGGGAGAAAGAAGGTCGCGGACGTAGGTGCCAGCTCGCCTCCTCCCAGAAGATCTTTCCGACAGACGGCATTGTAGGCCGTTACCATTCGGGAGGTAAATCCTTTCTTAGACTCCATAGCTGATTTGATCAAGCCTTTAGAAGCTTTCTCACCCTTGTATTTGTCCTTTGCACAGGACCCTGAGGTTGTAGCTGAGGCAAGTGCCTCCTTGTCTGAAGAGGTGGACGTGACGACAGTGTCCCCTGCTCGTCCTCGACCGATGGATGAGGGCGGATCTTCTTTAGCTGTAAGGTTTGAGCGACGGGATGATCAGGACGAAGGCCCGAACCATGACGACAATCAAAAGATCAGTCCCTCCTATAACATTTCTTTGGGGGATATGTCCGTAATTGGAGCCGTGATGAGGGACTTAGATGAAAATCAAGTCCAATCGGCACATCCTTCCGCGGGTACGTTATCTTTGCGCCTCTCTTCGAATGAGATTTTTTTACTTCAGTTTTACGTGCTCCTCGTGAGGCTGACCATGACTGTATGTTCCCTTGTAGACAAGGAGAAGGAACCCCTCGTAAAGATAGCCCCAGGCATTGGGGAAGGAACAAAGGTTGTCCCCGCTCCTCTAAATTTGTTGGTGCGGAGGGAGCTGTTAGTGAGCCGGTATCGGCTACGGAAGGAGAGGTTGAACAACCTACTGAGGGGGCTGTTGCTGAATCTGCTCCCGTTCCAGCTGGAATTACGGAAGATACCAGGCCTGATGCCGCTTGAGGCCTTAATATTGTTTTTCTTGAACAGCCTGGGACTGCTCCCGGTTTCCCTGAAGCCAAGACTGATGACGTAGCCCAGGCTGGTGCTGAGCATGCCGAAGGTACGAAATTATAACTCTTTCGCGTTGCCCTCCTCTCTTTTTTATTACTGATGTATATATTGTTTTCTTGTCAGGTTCGGCTTCTTGACAGGTATCCCTTCCTGGAGTGGAAGAAACTCTCCAAGCCTCCTCTCCGACGACCTCCACTGAAGACGACGAGATGGCCCAGGAAGTCGTCAAAGCTTTCTACTCTGTGCTGAAAGTAAAGCTTCTTGGACTCCTTAATCAGAATGTTGCCTTTGGCCCTATGAAGGCTGTTGCCAAATGCCAAGTGGTGGCCCTCGAGAGTATTGTCGGTTATGAAGAGCGGGCTAATACTCTGAAAAAAGTTCTGAATGGCCTAGAGGGTCAGGTGGCCAGGCTCCGGGGTACGAAACAACAGAGCCCGACGTCGCTGTTTCGTGCAGAAGACGAGGCTTTGATCACGGCTCTCACAGAGGAGAAGGCTACTTTCCAAGCAAGGAAGGATGCCCTCGTTCGAGAGATCAGTGAATTGGCTGATCATTATGGTCAGTTCAACGCTGCAAGTGAGGTACGTACTGCCTCAAAGAATAAACTGGCTGTGCAGATTATTGAAAAATACAATCACATCGTGCAGATCCAAAGCGAGATTGCTCAACTAGAAGCCAACTTGAGGACAGCAACATCTGAGCAGGAGGACTACTTGGCTCAGGCTGCCATATCCGTCATCACTTTTGCCCATTTAAAAGAACAGCTGGCGAAGTTGGAAGAAGAGCACATGAGTCTGATCCTCTTCCAGGATGAAGCCGCTCGTCAATAAGAGGCGCGCCGCCGAGCTACCGCGAAGTCTGAAGCCGAAATCGCGGCTCTAAGGGATAATATCAATCGACTATGTATCCCTTAGATTTTTTTTATTTGTAACTGTTTCTTCTAGCCGTCAAGGCTCTTGTACCCAATTTTCCCGTCTCTTGATAGACGTTAAAAGAATAAAGAATCTTTGGCTTTTAACATTCATGAATGTGGTTTTGAAATATCGAAACTAGAGGTAATGTGGACGTAGTAAGGATATTTCTGATGGGTATTCCGCTTGGAAATTTAATGTGGACTTATTATCCATTTTATATTCAAGTTTTTTTTGAATATGGATAATAAGTTAAACAAAGCTGCTAATAGAGGTAATATGGACGTAACAGCAGAGGATGTTCCATATTTGACCAGAGGTAAAATGGATATGGAAAGATATATAATATTAGGTAGGAGTGGATAATTCAGAGGTAATATGGACGTAATTATCCTTGATGAATGCTTTTCTCAGAGGTTATATGGATATGGCAAAACGTTTTTTAATTATTCTACTGGGGAAATAATTATCGAAAAGCAATTCAGAGGTAATAAGGACGTGACTTGTTTTTGTCAAATCGAGTTTGGGCAGAGTCAAAAAAACGGAAATGATTTTACTGGAGAAATATTTTAGAGGACCTATTATCCAAGGAGTATTCAAGACTCTTGAAATACGGATAATAGTTAGATAATTTTTTTTGAATCACATAAACATCGTACTGTACATTTACATGACTGAACATATGTGAACATTATTTACAAAAGGTTACACATAATATTTTTTAGGAACTTGCCGTTGATAGGCATCATGAGCAAGTCACCATCAAGCTTGGTTAGTCGGTACACATCGTTAGAATATACTGATTCTACAATAAAAGGGCCTTCCCATTTAGGCTGAAATTTTTCTTTTATTTTGTGCGTCATGACCATTGGTCTTCTCACTGCTAAGACTAGATCACCAACTTGGAAGGTTCTTTTCTTCACCTTTTTATTGAAGGCTCTGGAAAGGCGTGCTTGGTATAGCTCAATGCGCTGCTGAGCTAACAAGCATTTTTCATCTAGCACTTCGAGCTCCTGTAGTCGTAGACAGTAGCTTTCTTCGGCAGTCAACTCGCTGGCTAAGGCTACCCGAAGAGAAGGAATCTGAATTTTTAGGGGAAGAACTGCTTCGCTCCCATAAACCAGAGAGAATGGCATACTGCCTGTTGGAGTCCGGACCGTTGCACAATAGGCCCATAAACATTCGCCGAGCTTCTCATTCCAATCGCGCTTGTTTGAAGACACAAACTTCTTAAGAAGTTTAATGATGGTTTTATTGAAGGCTTTTGCTAACACATTAGCCGCTGGATTGTAGGCAGTGGAGGCTACATTCTAGATTTGATTCCTATCGCAGAACCGATAGAATGCATGGCTTGCGAATTATGGACCACTATCATGGATGATCCTGCAAGGTAGGCCGAAGCGGTAGATAACGTGATGTTTGATAAAACTGATCACGTTCGACGCCTTCACTTCGGTGAGCGGTATAGCTTCCGCCTATTTGGAGAAGTAATCGGTTATGGCTAGGATAAATTGATGTCCTCTGAAAGATGGCGGGCTGATTGGGCCTATGACGTCCATGTCCCAGGCTTTAAAAGGCTAAGATGCTGCCCTTGGGTGTAGAAACTCTAGAGGTTGATGAATAAAATCGACGTAGAACTGACAAGTCCTATACTTCTTTGCGTATTGAACAGCATTTGCTATCATCGTGGGCCAATAATAACCCATTCGTCTGAGGCGATCTTGTAATTTGGGACCTGGTTGATGTGCACCACAAACTCCATCGTGAGCCTCTCGGAGTGCATGTTTGGCTTCTGTGTCTGATAAAATCGTAACAGTAGCCCATCGTAAGAGCGTCGGTACAGTATCTTGGTAGCTGTGTCATAGTAAAATCTGAGGGATCGCCTTTGGATAGACACTGCTTCATTTGGGTCCTCAGGGAGGATTCTATAGACGGTATAATCTATGAAAGGAAATCTCTAGTCTTTAACATCGATGTTTATTTTCGTTGTGTAACTGTGATGAATATACAGGGCATCTTTAACACAGAATAGTTCTCGACCATACACTTGCTGAGTATTGGTAGGGACGGTCAAGGAAGCAGTGAGACCGGCTAGAGCATTTGCTTCTATATTCTGTAGTCGAAGCACGTGCTCGATGAAGAATCCATCGAAAGTAGACGCCAACTCGATTTTTGCTTTGTGATAGGGGATGAGATCTTCGTGACGAACTTCATAGTCCCCTCGGACCTGACTAACTATAAGCTTGGAATCGCCGTAAGCTTCTAGATAGTCAACTCCCAGTTGTTTTACCAGTTGCATGCCGATCAATAGGGCATTATATTTGGCCACATTGTTGGTGCAAGGTTCCACGAGAGAATGTGCACGATGTATAACCAGATGGTCGGGTGACACGAGAACGACACCTACTCCAGCCATATAATTTTCTTTAGGTCCTGTTCTTGATGTACCGTCAAAGAACATTCGCCAAATGGGGATTTCTTCAGTTGCGATATTAGACTCCACTACTTCATCGGAGATTTTATCGTAGAGTTTGGAAGATTCTGGCACCGGATGAGCTGCTAGGAAATCAGCTAACGCTTGGCCTTTTACTGCCTTCTGAAAAATGAACAACATATCATATGGAGTCAACAGCATTGCCCATGTAGCTAAACGGGAATTGAGAGAACCAGGTTTAGTCATGAGTATTCTAAGAGGATTGACTTTAGATATGATGTGGATAGTCTGCCCAGACACATAGTGGCGTGTCTTCTGGATAGCAAATACCAGTACAAGGTATTCTTTTTCCACAGGTGTGTATCTGTGCTCGGCACCCACCATTGTGCGGCTGAGGTAGTAGATTGCATGTTCATGGCCGCCTTCATTCTTCTGAGCTAATAGGGCACCAAGGGAATGGTCCATAGCGCGTACATATAGTAAGAAGGGCTTTTCCATTTTTGGAGCTACCAATACAGGGGGGCTTATGAGATACTTCTTGATGTCATTGAATGCGCGTTGACATTGTTCAGTCCAGACAAAAGATACGCCTTTCTTCATGAGCTGAGTGAACGGTTGACATCTTCCAGAAAGGTTCAAAATGAATCGTCTGATGTAGGCTAGCCTTCATTGCTGTCCGTATAGCTCTTTGGGGTTTCTTGGAGGATGCATATCGAGGATAGCCTTCACTTTCTCCGGGTCAAGATGTACCCTTTAAAGTGATGACGAAACCAAGGAACTTGCCGCTGGAGACTCCCAGAAAAGACTTGCTTGGATTCATCTTGAGTTGGTGTGCACGCATTAGTTCGAACACCGTTCTCAAGTCTTGGAGGTGGTTGCCCTTAAGACGACTTTTAACTGCAATATCGTCTACGCAGCATTCCACTATTTTGTGCAAATGATCACAAAAAATTGTGTTCATAGCTCGCTGGTATGTCACCCCTGCATTTTTCAATCCGACGGGCATCACCTTATAGCAATATACCCCCAACGGTGTTCGAAAAGATGTGTGCTTCTCATCGTCGGGGAACATCTTGATCTGGTTGTAGCCTGAGAACCCATCCATGAAGGACATCCGTTCGAAGCCGTAAGCATTGTCGATCATTACCTTGGTGATCGGTAGAGAGAACTCATCTTTTGGGATGTTGTTCTTCGTGAATGAATCCACTTGCAATAAGCTTCTTGATTTCATTATCGATAGCCTCCATGATATCTGGTCGGAATCATCGTCGTTGCTGCTTCACTGGCTTAGCTTTAGACGAGATATTTAGGCGGTGCATAGCAACTTTAGGATCCAAGCCTGGCATGTCTTCATATCTCCATGCAAAGACATCGATGTATTCTCTTATAAGCTGTATAAGAAATTGTCGTTCATCGACAGATAGACTTTTGCTGATGAAGATTGGTTTAAAAGATGATTCATCTCCTAAATTGACTTAGATGACTTCATCTTCGGTAGGTGGTTCACGTTGTTCGAAATGCAGCTCCCACCTAGTATCCATCTTTTGAGCCCATTGTTTAAGTTTGATCGATTGGACATCGTCTGCAATTTGGTCAACTGACACCATGTTGACGGATAAAGTTGCTTTGAACATGTCGCCAATACTGGAGTCTGAATCCCAGAGACAGGAATCAGAAGAATGAGAACAACGATCTGCTTCATCATCTGATCTTTCGGGAGTTGTTGGAGGAGTGACATAACCCAAACCAATACCATTTTATTGATAGTACCCGGGTTTTCTGGGAGGAGCAAAGTGACGTATTGGCAACCGTCGTCTCCGGCCGTAGTTTAGCCTCTGGTCGCTTTTTATGTCATATCCCATGTTCTGGATGATGTTCTTGGCCTGCCAACTATATCAAAAAAGTTATATTTTTTCAGAGTCGTAGTCAGCTTCCGTGTTATGATTGGGAGAAGTAGAGTCCGAAACGAACTTTCTTTCGCCAATTATTCGACCGAAGATGATTAGTTCTTCACCCTTCTTTCTGGATGGAACGATGAAATAGTAGATATCTTCTGGGTAAACCTTTTCCCGCAGATGAGGCATCGTGATCAACATACAGAGGTGTGGTCCTATGCCGTTCTCTAGGGCATATATCGTATCTACATACAGGTTTACAGATTGGTAGACATCGGAGTAATTCAAAGATAAACCTTTACTAAAAAAATATGCAGGTTCTTCTTAAGGGATAACATCATCCGCTGAAGGTACATTATTATGAGTATTGATATACTCATTGAGAGGATCATTATCTGGAAGAGGAGCCACAGTCTTTGCCAAGTTCACCACGTAGGGTAATTCTTCAGGATTGGGAGGACGGACTTCAGCAGGTTCCATCCGAGGTGCCTTACGGAGAGTGATGGTCAATGGTTTGACCTTATCAAGGTTCTTCTTTTTCACCCAGATTGTGAAAGGCTTCAGAGTACTTTTTGGAGTAGTACGTCCTTTGACTTGGACAATTAGAGGACCATCATTGGAGTATGAACTTGCTTCAGCTTCCTCGTCAGCTTTGTTGCCGTCATCCTTGGAGGGCTGAGATTGGTAAAGTACCGAATCTTCATAGTAGGCTTCGATGCCCTTAAAAGGATCGATATCGACAAGCTTCGTCTTTACGACGCCATCGTTGTTGACGTACTTGAAGCACTGGTGAAGTGTGGAAGGAACGATTATGTTCTCGTGTATCCACGGACGTCCCAACAAGACGTTGTAGGATACATTGGCGTCGATCACATAGCAAAAAACCTCCGTTCGGAGATTACTGATCTGGCACTTGAGACGGATCTTGCCCAGCGGGTGGCTTCTTCCAGCATTGAAAGCCATGATAGTTGTATTGGTTACAGATAGCTTGTGTAGAGGGATTCCTAGAATTTGAAGCAAATTTCTAAGAATGATGCTGAGGGAGGAACCTGGATCGATGTGCATCTGATCCACCTTAATCGCCCAGATATACCCTGTATAGTACAGAGGTCTATCATGATGATTATTTTTGAGTAGCATGTCCTCCTGTGAAAAGGTGATGTTGGGCACCACTTCCATAGTACTGTGGCAGTGAGGACAGGAGACAAGGTCTTCAGTGGAGGCTTTGACTTCAGCGAGATAAGAGTCGGCATGTAGTAATGCCTCACTTAAGGACTTTCGTGTTTCTTTAGAGAGTCGCAATAGATCAAACAGAGACAATCTGGCAGGTGTATTGGCTAGCTGTGCCAGTATGTCAAAGTTGTAAGGCCGATCCATGCCTTCGGGAGTTGGTGCCTTCAGAGACTTGTCAAATCGGGTCTCCTTATGCTTGGCTTTTTCGGTGGTCGAGGGCTTAGATGGACCGACTTCTGCACGTGTGGGGGTAGCAGGAGCTTGAGAAGGTACTGGTTCTTCTTGTGCGGGATCGTAAGTCCGTAGGTAAGCCTTCCCGGATCGCGTCTCGCTAGATAGAACTTCGTAGATGAGAGAAGACACCATATGGCATGACTTGTATTTCTTATCCTTTTTTGCTTTAGGAGATACCACCCCCTGCGTCATTTCTTGCACAAGGTCTGGATGGACCCACATGATCTCACCACGTTCAGTCGTGAGTAGCACCAAGGTTGAGTTGCGAGCTGGCGGCAGGTTGATGACTTACATTATTGTCTTGGGGATCGGGACTACGCCGTCTGGGACTTCTGTGGGAGAAAAGTCACCAAACTGAAGAGAGATCATGTTAGAAGATAGGACCTTGTCTTCAGCTTCGAGGTTGATAAGCTGTTGTATCTTCTTCTTCAGGACGATGCAATCCTTGGTAGAGTGATGCACGTACTGATGATAAAGACAGTACTTGGCATCGTTGAGTTGGTTTGTCTCTGCAGGACGTCGTGGTGGAGGCAATGTCAGTTTATTACCCTTCGTCAATGTATGAAAAATGGTAATGACATCATCTTCGTCAAAGGAGAAGGTCTCCTTAGGCTTGTCAGAGGCGCCTTGAGAATTGGAAGCTCCCTTTGAAGTGTTGACCTTCAAGACTTCTTTCCTTTTACCCCCACGGACAGGGATAGTTTGAGGATGCTTGCCTTTGACTTCAGATTTAGGTGTTTTCAACCCCAGTAATTCCAGATTAGGGACGTCGTTTTCAGCAGCATCAGTGGCCCCAATGAAAGCGGGCCATGTATCATACTTATGTATACCCAGATAAAACTTCACTGTAGGAAGGAAGTTATGTCGACAAGCATCCATAAGTTCGGAGTCTGGTATACCGAAGGGCATCTTCAACGCTAGCCGCCTAAAGCGTTCGATGAAAGCAATGACAGACTCAGTCCTCCTTTGCTTGGTCTCGATGAGGGTGGACATACTAACATGCATGCCACTCTCGTAAAACATGTTGAGGAATAATCTCTCCAAGTCTTTAAAAGAATTGATACAACCGTCAGGCAGACTACAGAACCATTCAAAAGCTACCCCCTGCAAAGTGCTAATAAACAACTTTGACAAGAATGGATCGTCCCTGGGTAAGTGTAGAGTCTGCGTGTTGAAGTATGTCATGTGTTGACAAGGAGAAGTCATCCCGTTAAATGAATTTAGCATCAGCGACTTGTAGTTAGGAGGGCAAGTAGCATTCTTCCATTCAGGAGGATAAGATTGAGATATCCCCATCTTCTGAAGCTCATCTTTGTGTGAGATGGTGTCGAGACGGACAACCAGAGAATCAAATGCATCATGTTGATTTAGCAGGTGTTGGAAAATGACTGTTGTACGGTTGTCAGGCGTCGTTGGTGAAGGACCACCACCAGCATTTACAAGATTTGGAGGAGGCACAACGGAATGATACTCCTTCTATAGTGAAGAAGGGTTATTGCTATGAGCCGGACTAACATGTGCCGAGACATTTTATGGAGGTGGAGGAATAGCCCTAGCAGCTTGGACCGCCATAAGACTGGTAAGCATATCAGTGATCTTGGCAAATGCTGTTTCAGGACCCTCTAGCCGTTTGTTGGTCTGCTCACTGGCTTCTTCAGGTCTTTCTCCATCCGCCATGTATGTAGATAACATGCAAGGATGAACAGAGGAAACAGTACAACTGGTGCTAATACTGTCTGTCTCTAAGTTGACCAGTCCCTCATCTTCAGGTAGGGGAGGTAGATAGTCGCCGTCAGACTCGGAGACATTATCGTCATCTGGAAGGCTACCCCCAGTGTGAAGGTCGTCTACTTCAGACTCTAAGGGAATACTACCCCCCTTGGGAGTCCTCGTCATCTATACGTAATCTCGCCTTCGACCGAGTACCCATATGACTCCTTCAGATGTGACAGCCTGTCGGCTATCTATTGGCAGACTTTTTCTTCTTTTGTTCGCTAAACTGAGAGAGAAAGTTGGGTTTGTGGTCCACCGTCTTTGATTGGGGATTCCATAATTAAGGGGGACCCCATGAAGCCATGTTGGATAAAACACACAGTGGCTTTTCATCGTCAGAGAAATGCAGTCGTCGAAACACGGACTGCCTCTGAGGCACTCTCATTGCTTTGGAGCAACAACAGTTGAAGACAATACTGGTGCACGGATGTACACCATAAATTGATGTGTCCTTCCTGTAATTACGTTTATGATTTATCATGTCGCATAAGTCAGCGGAAGGGAGTTTTGCCTTAAAACTCATGTCACATGCATCGTCGAGCTTTGCATGTGGATTTGTAAGGAGAGTTGGTGCATCCAGACTTAGTTCACATGCAGGGGCAACCCCCACACCTGAGTACTGTGATGACCTTGAAGACAGCCCCATGCTATACGTGTTGGGGCCTGTCTTTTTGCTATGGGCGATAGGACCTGGAGTCTGCCTTTAGGCGCATGCTTCTTGGCAGCATGTCTGAGCTTCCTCGATGTTGACGCATAGTATGGGTCAATTGAGCCTGGATGCATAGCCTTGGGCGCATGACCCTGGATGCACAGTCTGTCGAAGACTAGGGGTGAGTATTCGGTTTATTCGGTTCCAACCGAACCGAATAACCGAAAACCGAATTGGACCAAAACCGAATAAGCAAAACCGAAACCGAACCGAATTGGTCAATAACCGAACCGAACCGAATTAAATCGGTTCGATTTTTAATTTATTTGGTTTTTGGGTTTATTTGTTTTTTTTTTGTTAATATATATAATAACTAAATATACCTAGATATATTTATTATATACCTATAGTATATACCTATAATTAATACGTATATATATATATATATATATATATATATATATATATATATATATATATATATATATATAAATATATACATATATATAAACTAAATTTTCTTATTCGGTTTTCGGTTTTGGACCGAAACCGAAACCCAAAATCGAAACCGAAACCGAGCCATTTTTTTTAGAATTGAATCGAATCTCTTATTCGGTTCGGTTCGGTTCGGTTTTCGGTTCAAAACCGAATATGCTCACCCCTATCGAAGATAGAAGCCTTCTGGCCAGAGTTATGCGCCCACACACCCCCTTGGGCGCATAGCTTTGGGCGCATGCTTGGTGGAGCAGCGTTGTTCTCTTCCAGCTTCGCCTCCTTCGTTCGTGAGCCTCGCTGGGTTTTTACAGAGTGTCGAACACTCCGATTCTTGGCATCATAGTATTTTTCTTTGCCAAGTCTCGAGCGTTGAACACTCCGTTATTGGTTGTACAAGAAAGAAGTTGCTGGGCTAGTAGAGCCTGGAACGGTGTGAGCCTTCTTCATTTGTTGAGCTTCTGTGGTAGAGCCATGCGCCCATGTGACAGAGTCCTTCAGTTGCATATCTGCTATGACACTGGCAGGATATGCACGGCAAGCCTTCGGAAGCCAAGTCTTGCGAGACTTGTTTGGCTTCGCTGATTTTGAGGGAGTAGAGCCGTCCCTCGAGAGCATCTCTTCGAACGCCTGCTGATCGAACTTCACAATCAACATCTTCTGAGTGCTCCCCACTTTGTCGGTATCGAATTGCGTCACCACCTTCTCGTCAGAGAAAAAGGTAGTCCCCAGCAGAGTCGCCATTTTTGTGGACACACACAAAAAGAAAAAGAAACGCTGTCTTTTCTTTATTGGCGCAAGGCACCATAAATCGAGTACGCTTGAGAGATCTTGTGCTGAGGATCTCCAAGTACAAAAAGAATTATGGAGAATGGGACGATGGAGATTGAGCGGCAGTTGCTCATTTACTCTGTTGACACTCCGATTACAAAAGTAGGAGAAAACCTAAGAAAATTGCTAACTCTCAGCTCACTGGTAAGAAGTGCAACAATTTGGCTCTTGAAAATGCTCTCCGTTCTGTGTTTTGAAGAGGGATGAGACCCCCTTTTTATAGTCATTCTTGAACTGGAATGATGTTATGTGCCCACATGAGAAAACATACACTACAACAAAAAACCATTTTTACAACGTTGGATAAACGTTGTTAATACTTTTTTATAATGTTTTCAAAAATGTTGTAGTTCGAGGAGTTGTAGAAAGTTTCAGGTGTTTTTACAACATAAGGCTATCGTTGCACAATACGTTGTAAATACATTTTTCAATTATGCTTTATTATTTTAACAATGAGTTCAACACGTTGTAAATATTAGTTTTAACAATGATTTCAATTTGTTGCCATTATAACTTCAACAATGTTTTATAAATATTGCAAACCACCATTTACAACATTGTTTCAATAATGTCATTCTTTCATCAGCAACTGTTTAGAAACATTGAATATAAGTATTTCACAATGTTTTTCCTTTATTGTGGTATAGGTGTTAACAACATTTAGTTAATGTTGTAAAATAATAATACACAATACTTTTCATATGTTGTCATATATTCAATGACACATGATATTAGCAATAAATTATAAACATTGTGAAACAATTATTTACAACATTGACTAATCGTTGTTGAAATTATATTTTTATTTAAAAAAAAAACCTGACAATACTAGCTATTATATATACCGCATTTGAATACGACAGAAGATTGGAATTGACAACCACTAGAACAACAATAGAGCTTTTACCCCTACGTCATTGGGAATCAAAGCTGTTAGTAAAAAATAAAATGTAGATGGTATCAAAACTTTAAGAATATAAAGTACTTATTCATGGATAACTCTCCAGTATATGTTTGGAAAATGCCAACTAAGAACCAATAAGTACAATGGGTTCAAATGTCACCTATCATAATCATAACAAGGTAAGCTCCCATACAAGTTATTACAACAACAAAATCTTCTTTTTAGCCTTGTCTACAACACTACTAACCCTCTTTAACTGTGATAAGACTCATTCCCATCATGTGAAACATCAATAAACAATCACGAACCAACATCCAGTGTATCCTCCCCAAACATTAGCATCTACAATTATAAAAGTTACTATAATTCAATCATCATGAAGAATAGTATATTTAAGCACTACATTGAATGGATATAGTTCATCTAAATCAAGCTTAAGACTGAGAAAGAATATACACTTTTATAGGAATATATCTAAAGAAAACTTACCTCACAGCCTTGACACAATAAAGTCATAAAAATAATCAAAACAAATTTATCACTGTAATAATCAAAACAAATTTATCACTGTAACCAACTGTAATAATCAAAACCAACTGTAATAATCAAAACAAATTTATCACTGTAACCAAATTAAATCAAACTAACTGATTTATCACTGTAATAATCAAAACAAATTTATTACTGTAACCAAATTAAACCAAATTTATCACTGTAACCAAATTTATTACTGTAATAATCACTGTAATAATCAAAATTAAACCAAATTAAACAAAATAATCACTGTAATAATCACTGTAACCAAATTAAACAAAATAATCACTGTAATAATCACTGTAATAATCACTGTAACCAAATTAAACAAAATAATCACTGTAATAATCACTGTAATAACCAAATTAAATAAAATAATCACTGTAATAATCACTGTAATAATCAATGTAATAATTACTGTAATAATCAAATTAAACCAAATTAAATCAAAACAAATTTATCATTGTAACCAAATTTATCACTGTAATAATCAAATTAAATTTATCACTGTAACCAAATTAAATCACTAACCTATAAAAAAAACTTACTCCTTCCATCGATTTGGGAGCACCAAAATTATGGAGGCCACCGATTAATTTGGGACACCAAAATTTAGTTAATTAGGTCCTAACCTAAAATCTAATCAATTTTTTGTAAAAAAAATTAGAGATTTAAACACCATCAACCGATTTGGAAGAACTAAATTTTAGCCGACCATAGAAAAGATCTGCAACGAGCAAAAAGATGAAGATGAAGAGAGCAAAAAGAGATTGAAACAAACTTACAGAAAAATATAAACAAATAAATTAGAAAGTAACTTCTCTTTACCTCTGGATCCGCGGAGGAAGAAGAGAGAAAATTAATGAAAGCCACTGCAGCGTTTTTCTTTTGGGAGAAAGAGAGACTAAAACTAGGTTTAGGAAAAAAAATAGACCAAAAGAGAGAGGGGGTGTTTTACTTTCCGGGTGGGATCTGCGGGAAGCCAAAATAATGCGGAGGGAAATATTTGGGAGCAATCCCGCTGTATATTTCGTGTGAACCCCAAATATTTTGGTCGGATGGATTCTTCTCTTTAAATTTTTTGAATTACTACAAACAAACACAGTTGTTAAATATTAAATTTACAACATTTATTATAAATTATTGTAAAAAAATAAGTACACAATATTTAAATATAAAATGTTGTCATCAAGAATATTTTACAACGTTCTTATTTGAAACATTGTAAAAGATATAATTTTTTACAATATTTTTCGGAAATGTTGTAAATAAAATGTTGTAAAAAAGGGTTTTTGTTGTAGTGATACTGGTTTTCATGTGGGCGCATGGTCCTGCTTTGGGCGTATGGGGTGTAGGCGCATGCAGGCTGCATGATCGTGGTGCTGACTTGGCCACATGCTTCGGTGCATGACTGCTCATGGAGACTGACGTGGTCGTATGCTTCGGTGCACGATTGATCGTAGGTTTGACCGAGTCTGGGGCTGTTCTGACTTGGGCGTATAGCCTGAAACAGAGCTATGCGCCCCCCTTCTGGAGGAGCCTGTCTTGGGCGCATAGGACTTCACTGGTGACTTGGGCGCATAGGGCTTCACTGGTGACTTGGGCGCATATGGCTTCACTGGTGACTTGGGTCCATATGAGTTCACTTGGGCGCATATGTCTTCATTGGCTTGGGCGCATGGTTGTCAAATCTGCTAAAATTTTTCATGCTTCTATAATAGGGATAAATCAGTTTTATGGCAATATTTTAAGAAAATATATGTCACTGATAATGATGGTGCACCAGTTTTAGAACCAAAAAATCATAAACCAATAGCTAAAAGTGCACAATGTAGGAAATGTACGAAATATTTTTAATGGAAAAAAAGGGACACGGGCACTTTAAAAAGACATTATGAAAGTTGTTATGTTAAAAACACACTGCATGCTAGACGGACATAGATAAGCACTGGTCCTCAAGGATATTCTACAGGTAACTTTATTATTCTGATGCATGTAACAAAACTGAGTTAACCAAATATATTATTTGTGATGAACAACCTTTCACATTCGGTGAAAGCGATTGATATAATGATTATGCAAGTACTACTATTAATCCTTATTTTAACAAAGTTTCTAGATCTGTTACTAGTGCAGAGGCTAGTATTTCAAAACGAAATGACATGTTTAAAACAAAGCTTCGTAAATGTTAGTGGGTTTGCTCTAACTTCTGATATATGGACTACTAAATAAAATTATGATTATATTTGTATCACGGTATGGATCCAAAGTGAATGTTGCAAAAGTGTATTATTTGTCTACGATCTTTACAATTTTTACTAACTCTTTCTAAAATCAATGGCGCTATCATGCAATTTTTACGTGAATACGATATTCACAATAATAAAAAAATTCAATTTCTTTTGATAATGCTAGTAGCAACACTTCTTGTATTAATATTCTAAGTACACAATTTTTTCCTATAGTAGAAGGACGACTTTTTCATGTTAGATGTGCTTGTCATATTATTAATTTAGTTGTACAAGAATGTCTTTAATCTTTTCAAGTAAATTTAGAAAATTTTATATTATGTCTACAAAGTTTGAACACTTCGACGTGTAGACAACAAATTTTAAAAAATTTATGTCACAATATGGTAAAACTTTTAGGAGATTTGTTAAGGATGCACCACTTATATGAAATACTATTTATTTAATGTTGAAATCTTGCACTAGATTTAAAATGTTATTACTCATTATTGTAATGTTAATGCATGTTTTGATTATCAAGTTACTAAAAATGATTGGTTAATTGTTAATTTTATTTATGAATTTTTAGAATTATTTTACAATGCTACATGTATTTTATCTAGAGTTTGTTATCCAACTTCTTCTCTAGAGTTAACAAAAATTATTAACATGTCTCATTATTTTTTAAATATAGAACTGTTCCTGGTTATGATTATGTTGTTTCTAAAATGGAAACAAAATTTCAAAAATATTGGGATGAAATACATCTTCTATATTGTTTGGCTTCGATTTTTATCCGAATATTAAATTAGATGCGTATTAGTATTGTTAGACGGTTTTAATGACAATATGAATGTTGATGTAAGTAACTTAAAGTAGAGATTAAAGATTTTTTAGATTCTTTAATTACTTTATATGAAAAACAAGTTGTATCGGCCCGACCCGGTACAATTGTTCAAGTTGTAGCTCGGATTTTATGTATAAATTATCACATGCTAAGTGTACTGCAAAGGAAGAAACAAAATAGTCTTCTCTACGAACTCTTGAATTATCGTTATATTTAAATTCTTATGAGGAAGATGATGAATCTGCATCTTATTTTTCCATTTTAGAATGGTGGAAAAGACACAAAAATGTACCCTATATATTCTTCTATAGCACGTGATATACTAATGGTCTCGATTAGGGGTGAACAACGGTTCGGTTCGGTTCGAAACGAACCATTTTTTTACAGAACCGAAAACCTTATTTTCCAAAACCGAAACCGAACCGTTTTTTACAAAACCGAAGAAAACCGAACCGAGTTTAAAAAAATCGGTTTCGGTCGGTTCGGTTTCAATGCCTCATTAGTGAACAGCATAACAAAAATTATACCAAAAATTGAAAGGAAGTATTCTACAGACGACATCTATGCCATACGAACAAATAGAACAAAAATAAGGATGTGGCATTAGAGTATAGACATAGCTGAAGCTTTCCAACTTGAAATCTATGGAAAAAAAATATAAAACATATTCTTGAAACACAGAGAATAGACTATTGAAGCAATATATGCAAACTTTCCAACTTGAACACATAGAACAGACAAGATGCCTCCTTTATGCAGTTCCGCCATTGGAACTAGTCAAAAGAAGAAGGAAGAAAATAATATGAAATGAAAGGAAAGGAACCTGGTTGGTCCTCTTCATGGCCTCGGCTTCGGACCTCTTGGAGAGGTTGGCTGCGAAGTTGAACCTCCGCGTCGGGTTCTTGACGATGCTGTAGAGGCTCCTTCATCGCTGCAGCACCTCCTCGGAAGAGTTCTTCGACTTCAACTTGAAGGAGCTCTTCTTCCGGATTCTTCTGGAGAGGAAAAGACAAAAGGCGGCAGAAAGAAAAAGGGGGAAGAGAGAGAGAGTGAGTGTTTAGATTTTAGGGTTTTTTTGTTATATATACATGGAGGCTAAAAGAGTAAATACATATTTCGATTTTCGGTTCGGGTCGGGAACCGAATCCCAAACCCGCAACCCGAACTGAAAATCAGTTTTTTTTTCCAAATCGAACTCCGACCCGAAATGTTAAAAACCGACCCGAATTGTTAATTCGGGTTGGTTGCGGGTCCAAAACCGAGATTTGCTCACCCCTAGTCTCGATGTCCATGGCATTGGAATCTTCTTTTAGTACAGGTTCAAGAATGCAAAGCAATAAGAGGGACAAGATGTTGCCGGATATTTTGGAAGCTTGCGTCTGCGTTCAAGATTAGGTTCGTGCGAAAAAACGAACTGAAAACTCAAGAGATGAAAGTGCCGACATCAGTGAGCTGGAATTTCAGTCTCTTACCTTGGAGGACACTATTGAAGGAGGAGCTGAACAATAAACTTGGACGAAAGACGGACGACGGACGACTGAAAAAAATACTTTTACATTTTTATAATTCTTTTAAAAATAGAATAACAATTTGCAAATTTTATATTTTGTTACAAATTTTATGGAACAAAAAATACTTGTACATTAAATTATCTTGACTTTAATAAAAATTTATGAACTTTTACTTTTCTCAATTTATTTAAGTTAATATTATAGCATATTTAAATTGTACTAACATTTGTATGTTTTTTTCCAATTTTTTTGAAGTTTTTTTAAAAAAATGGGCCTGCCCGGCCCAACCCTGAACCGGGCCGACCCAGGCCCATTTCAACCTGGCCCGTCCAAATCCGAACCATGGGTCCAGGCTGAGTTCAAATTTTTTAATCCCGGGTCAGCCCGGCGCGACCCGCTCCTCCGTCCGAGCTAAGCTAGGCTCGACCTCGGCCCGGTCAAACCAGTCAACATTGGGCCCGGGCCGGCCCAGCCCGGCCCACCTCACACCTTGAGGAATTTAAGGAATTTGATTTATATCCCTATTTCACGGACTTCTAATGGGTTGTTTAGATGCTTGTAGTTCCGCAAAAGTTTGAAAGTATCACTTTTTAACAAATTGTAATGTAGTGTACTTTAAATAAAAGTGTAAATATATCACTTTCAAACTTACAGAATGATTGGAGTCCAACCCAAAAAAAACTCTACTATTAGAATAAATGAATGCACTGACTTCTCCAGATTCTTCCACCGATCCGCCAATGGATCAACACAACTCGAAGAATGAAAGTAAATACAACTGAGAGTACAAACAAAAATATTAAAGCTGAGTACTCGAAGACAAACCGATGTGGTCTCTCTGAAGATCAGCAAAGTCTATAAGGCTCACCTTATAGTATCGATATTCGTATATAGATATGCATGTATTTATCTATTATCGTATTTTTTTTCAATTTTCGTAATTTTGGTATCGCGGTCAAGGATAATGGATTTTCGCGATACGAGTCCTCTGTTGACTTAATCCCGTTGTTTGATTTTTTCCATTTTCTTTAGCATAGTGTGTGGTCACTTTTCCCTAGTCTTTAGCTTAATGTTTGGAGATGAGCCATTTTTTAGTTAATATCGTTTTTGGCTGTAAGCCTATTTAAAGGCTCGTTGAGTAAATAGCATTCACAGCAAGTAGCATACAAATTCCATAAACTTTCTCTCCTCTCTTTTGCTCTTTGTGTGTGTGCTTCCTCCCTTTTAAGTTCCAGCTCCAACAGTTGGTATCAGAGCCAACAAGTGGCGATGGCGGAATCAAGTTCTTCCCACCCGTCGTCGCGTGCCAGGATCGACGATGGCAGCGGAGGAAGCGGCAATGGCCGCATCATGGTGAGATGGGGCAAAGTCAAGTACTCGATGCTGACACGGACCAACTACGCGGACTGGGCTCTCTTAATGAGAGTCAACATGCAGGCGCAAGGCCTGTGGGAGGCGATCGAACCTGGGGTCGCCGACTACCACGACGATAGGATGGCCCTATCCGTCATACTCCGAGCCGTGCCGCCGGAGATGCTGTGGACATTGGCAGTGAAAGACACTGCCAAGGAAGCATGGGACGCTGTAAAGACCATGAGGATGGGGGTCGAACGCGTGCATGAGGCCAAGGCGCAAAAACTTCACACCGACTTTGAGACGATCAAGTTCAAGGACGGCGAGTCCGTCGAGGACATCGTGATGCGGCTTACAGGACTCGTCAACGACCTGCAACTACTCGGCGATGAGCTGTCCGAAGAGAAGGTAGTAAAAAAGTTTCTTTGTGTTGTTCCCCCTAGGTACACGCAAGTCATCATCTCCATTGAGACCCTTGTGGATCTCAAGACGTTGTCCATTAAAGAGCTTATCGGTTGACTTTTAGCCGTCGAGGAGGGGTATGATCTCGATGGTGACTCTGGAAGCACGAGTAGTCCGCCTTCTCCTCTCCGAATAGGAGTGGATCGCTCGTACAAAGCAAAGGAAGCAAGGTGCGGCCAACTCCGATGGCGGCATAAGCAGTGGTCGCGGGCACGGCATGTAAAGAGGCCGTGGTCGCGACAACACGAACAACGGTAACGCGTCCGACAATACCGTAACAAGAAGAAAAAGTGCCATAATTGTGGCATCTACGGCCACTGGGCAAAGGACTGCCGCAAGCCGAAATGCGATGAGCAGGCCCATATGATGCAAGTCGACGACAATAAACTCGTACTGCTAATGGCGCAGGAGTGCACGCTCGTCGAGACCTCCGTAGGCACGACAAACAATGTCATGCTCGATGAGGTGCACGCTCAGGTACATCTTGGACACGAGGACGACCACCAAGGTGAAGCATGGTACCTCAACACCGGTGCCAGCTACCATATGACGGGATGTAAGGAGGT
This sequence comes from Iris pallida, assembly GCA_029216955.1. Lineage (NCBI taxonomy): Eukaryota > Viridiplantae > Streptophyta > Magnoliopsida > Asparagales > Iridaceae > Iris > Iris pallida. The sequence continues at coordinate 721,816 of JANAVB010001399.1, read as the reverse complement.
CTTTGCTGAGCTGGACACCAGGGTCACCGGCTCTATTAAGTTTGGCGACGGGTCCCTCGTTGACATCCGAGGGAATGGTATGGTAATGTTCAAGTGTCAGAACGGCGTGCACCGCGCCCTCACCAGCGTCTACTTCATCCTGAAGCTACGGAGCAATATCATCAACCTTGGGCAGCTCGATGAGAACGGTTGCCAAGTCTTGATTGAAGGTAGCGTGCTCTCGATTCGCGATTGTCAGCGACGCCTCCTCGCTAAGGTAAAAATGTGCCCCAAATCGACTGTACACTCTATATCTTGATATTGCACAACCAGTGTGTTTAGCAGCACGGCTCAATGATGACGCATGGCGGTGGCATGCACGGTTCAACCACCTTAACTTTAAAGCACTCCGAAAGTTAGCTCACCGCAACATGGTGCACGGGCTACCACAGTTCGACCACGTCAATTAGATTTGCGATAGTCACCTTGCCGAAAAGCAATGACACACGCCATTTTCGTAGGAGGCCAAGTACCGCGCCGACAACCTACTAGATCGCGTGCACGATGATCTATGCGGGCCGATCACGCCAGTGACTCCCAGTGGCAAGCGCTACTTCTTGCTCCTCGTCGACGATTTCAGCCGCTACATGTGGTTGACGCTACTGGGTTCAAAGGATGAAGTGCCGGCAGCCATCAAACACTTTCTGGCCCACATTGAGGTGGATACCAGACGCAAACTGTGCGTGCTCCATACAGATCATGGGAGTGAGTTCACATCCGTAGCATTTGGCGAGTATTGTGCGGGCCGCAGCATCAAACGGCACCTCACGGTGCCGTACTCACCGCAACAGAACGACGTTGTCGAACGCCAGAATCAGATGGTCGTCACGATGGCGCACAGCCTTCTGAAGGCAAAGGATATGCCTGGGGAGTTTTGTGGCGAGGCGGTCACGACGGCCGTCTTCACCCTCAACCGCTCACCGACACTGAGCGTCGACGACAAGATACCGTACGAGGCGTGGCACAAACACAAGCCTAGCGTGCACTTCCTTCTCACCTTCAGTTGTGTCGCACACGTAAAGGTGGTCAAGCCGAACTTACAAAAGATAGAAGATTGCAGCAAACACATGGTCTTCATCGGCTACGAGCTCGGCACCAAGGCGTACCAGGTGTACGATCCCGTCGGCAAGCGCGTGCACATCAGTGCGATGTTGTCTTCGACGAAGAAGCCAAGTAGGACTGGGGCATGCAAGACAACGTAGGTGAGACATTTACTGTTGAGTATACTATGAATCCCATACCACATATTGAACATGTAGGCACACCGGTGCACGGGGGTGGCGAGCCATCAACACCTGTAGTGCCAGTTCAGGGTCGTCGACGCCGGGAGGAGAAACATCTAACTCGGTGGAACAAGGTGGGGTGGAATTCGTCTCGCCACTCACCAACACCTCGGCTATGCTCGACGTCGATGACGACGGGCCGTATAGGTTCAGAACCTTGGCAAACTTGCATGATATGACCACCATCCAGGAGCTCGATGCCGACGAGCTGCTCCTCATGCTTAGCGAGGAATCTACCACTTTCTTTGAAGCCGAGAAACATCAATGTTGGCACCAAGCAATGCTCGAGAAGATGAGCTCCATTGAGGAGAATCGTACTTGGCACCTCGTCGATCTCCCACCCGGCTACCGTTCGATCGGTCTGAAGTGGGTCTAGAAGCTCAAGAAGGACGAGCACGGCACCGTCCTCAAGCACAAGGCACAGCTCGTGGCGAAAGGCTATGTGCAAAGGTAAGGAGTGGACTTCGAGGAAGTGTTCGTGCCATTTGCTCGCCTCAAGTCCGTCCGCTTGTTGATCGCACTCGCCGCGCATAAGGGGTGGGTTGTGCACCACATAGACGTGAAGACGACGTTCTTCAATGGCGACCTCGAGGAGGAGGTGTACGTCACCCAACCTCCCGGCTTCGTTGTCGAAGGCCAGGAGCATAAACTGCTGAAACTTGACAAGGCACTATACGGGCTGCGACAAGCACTATGGGCTTGGAACACCAAGCTTAACAGATGCCTACTGTTACTTGGTTTCCACCGAAGTGCACAGGAATATGCTGTGTATGCACGCGGCAAAGGTCCAGCTCGCCTACTTTTGGGAGTGTACGTCGACGATCTCATAATCACCGGGACGAACCCACAAGAGATTGCCAGGTTCAAGGAGGAGATGAAGGCTTGTTCAAAATAAGTGACTTGGGGTTGCTTACTTTCTACCTCGGCATTAAAGTGCAACCGTCCAATGGCTTCATTACCCTCAGTCAAGTGGCATATGCGCGCAATATCTTAGAAAAGAGTGGTATGGTGGACTATAACCGGTGCCACGTCCCCATGGAACCTAGGTTCAAGCTAAGCAAGGTGAGCTCAGCCACGCCGACCGACGTCACATTCTACAGAAGCATCGTCGGAAGCCTCCAGTACCTGGTGCATATGCGCCCAGACATCTCATATGCGGTGGGCTACGTGAGTTGGTTCATGGAGAACCCGACCACTGAACACCTTGTTGCTGTCAAACGCATCCTCCGCTACGTCGCCGGCATATGTCACTTTGGTTGTCGCTACGAAAAGATGATGGAGGAACCACGGCTGATCAGCTACAGCGACAGTGACATGGCAGGTGATATTGACACTCGCAAGAGCACTACTGACGTGTTATTCTTCCTCGAATGCAGCCTTATTAGCTGGCAATCTCAGAAGCAGAAGGTCGTAGCATTGTCCTCCTATGAGGCCGAGTACATTGTCGTGACAACGGCAGCATGCCAAGGCATTTGGCTTGCAAATCTCCTTGGTGACTTGAAGAACGAGGAGGCTAGAAAAGTCATGCTCAAGGTGAACAACAAGTCCGCCATCTCCCTCAGCAAGAATCCCATTTTCTATGACCAAAGCAAACATATTGATACAAGACATCATTTCATTCGGGAGTGCGTCGAGAGAGGGAAGGTTCAGATCGAGTACATCAACACTGAAGGAAAACTCGCCGACATCCTTACCAAGGCGCTCGGACGAGTCAAGTTTATTGAGATGAGGCAAAAACTCAGCATCTTAGAGATGAATTCCAGGCAACGGGATTAGGGGGCAATTTGTTGACTTAATCCCGTTGTTTGATTTCTTTTTCTTTTTCTTTAGCATAGTGTGTGGTCGCTTTTTCCTAGTCTTTAGCTTAATGTGTGGAGATGAGCCATTTTTTAGTTAATACCATTTTTGGCTGTAAGCCTATTTAAAGGCTCGTTGAGTAAACAACATTCACAGCAAGTAGCATACAAATTCCACAAACTTTCTCTCCTCTCTTTTGCTCTCTGTGTGTGTGCTTCCTCCCTATTTAAAGACCCCCCGCTGGCACCCCATGCTCGTCGACCAGCAGGTCATGCCCTTACGGCCAACACCTCTGCCGATCCCCTGTTCCGTGCACCCTCCGCGCGTCGACCCTCGGCCGACCCCCTGACCCGCAGCCCATGTCGCTGCCATCGTTCCGAACACCCGAGTACTCTGCCGTGTTCGGTGTGACGTGTTCCCAAGGTTTCGAGCCGGGACGAGCCGTGATCCGAGTCCAAGGCCAGCCTTCGGATTCCGTCATCAACTTTTTTGTATAATTTCTAACAGAGTAGTTCGTCCCGCCTAGTTTGTGATGACCGGTCCCGATCCCGTTACGGGATCCAAAAATAGCATTCACAGCAAGTAGCATACAAATTCCACAAACTTTCTCACCTCTCTCTTGCTCTCTGTTTGTGTGCTTCCTCCCTTTTAAGTTCCAGCTCCAACATCCTCGACTATTGATATGGTGCCACGATGATAATTATGGATTTAGTGATTTTCAAATTTTCTTATTTTGCATGTATGAAGGTTTGCATGGACATTCTTGTGCGATACTGTGTTTCCAGAAAAGCTAATAATGACTTATGTAACAAAATAGACTTCTAGATTTTCTCGAGAACCATGTCAACTTATAACTTCTCTGAGACCAGTAGAGATCCATGACACGACCATGTACCCTGGCTAGGACCCACATGTAGATTGGTATATTGGAATTCAGAAACTTTGAATTTTTCCCATGCAAACAGTATATTGTTTCCTGAATTCTTGAGATTTTTCCTTCAGACAATATATTGTTTGGGTTGTTCTTAGTGGACAATGTCCCTGTCTGCGATTTTAAGCCATTGGATTTTTGTTCAACGGACACGATCAATTCTGAAATAATGTTTATAATCATTCAATCTCTCAATTATTCTATTATCTCGATTCTCTTTTTGTGTGAGAGAAGGAATCAAGAGCATTGGCTCTCATTCACTCCATTATCTTCTCATGACCTCATCTTAAGAGCCTATGAGAGGTGAGGGAGCGAGGTGTTGGCCTAATGGCTAATGATCACAACTGATTTTGATAATCAACGACAACTTTGGTCGATACGCAAAATATACAAACTGCTACAGATTGCAAGTGTCAGATAAAGAAGAACATCTACGTCATACTACGTATACATCCCACTGCTACTCAATACATCACATCATCATCCAGAAGCAGTTGTATTGGAATCCAGATCGAGTCATTTTATATTTTATTATGTATTTTCAATTTTATTGAGTCTAGTAAATATAAATGTGAGGTCCTTCGAGATTGATACTAGCTTAGGATATTCCCAGTCCACATATCCAAATAAGCCTACCTATTTAATTCCATAAACCCAAAATTCCAAAAAGCCCAAAACATATGCAGTTTGGCCCAAAGCTTTTGAGTTCTAACCTAATAGAACTCTGGGAGAACTCTGACCGAGTCCGGTCCGAGTTTGGCCCGAGTTCGGTTGAACTATTTTGAAAGTTGGTTCCTACCAAATCTGTATCCAATGTTCGTTTGCGAGATTCATAAATCTGAACTCTGTCCAAGTTAGGTTAGAAAAAATACTATAAATAGATAAGGATTTCTACCTTTTCAAATCACTCATTCACTCTCTCTTCTCTATCTTTTCTAAAGTGTTTTCAATGCTCTAAAGCTTATACATCTAGACTATACCATTCTTAGCCAAAGCCAGTACATTTCTATTCGATCTCGTGTTTTGGTTCAGAAGAGTTATATTAGTGGTTGCAATTCAGAAAATATTCCAGTTTCCAAAATCAAGTCTGTGGAATCGGTCGTGTGCTCGTCACCAAGCACGGGTTATAAAGAGACGACAAGCTCTCATTTAGCTTGTGAATAGTGGATTAACATCGAGCAAGAGTACTCGAGACTGGAGTACTCCTCTCAGAGGGAGACCAATAAACATCACGGTGTTCACTGAGTTTGATTCTACGTCTCCTACTTTACTGCATTTAGTTAATGTCTCTTATATGCCATAGTTTTTATAACTGCTTATTTTTAAATTGGTAATTATTTTTGCTGCACACGCACACACTATATTCAGCCCCCCCCCCCCTCTAGAGATGCTCAACGGCCCAACACGAGGCTTGTACTTTTGAGCTGGCCTAGTAGTAGACACAATCATTACATAATATCCTATGAGTCAGTATAAGTCGCATAGCCCACAAGCAAGTACACCTTGCTCTCTTGAAATGACTTAAAATGATATAATTTTTGAATATAGAACTCTTGAATTTTCTTCTGTTTTTATGTTCTGAACGTGTCGATCTCGATATCCTCAATAGGGCTCGAATCGATTGAGTATTGGTCGAGTTCCGATCATTTTGTCGTTTGTAGTAATATTTTCGTGATCTCGTACATGGGTCATGAATCGATTCGATTATTGCCACACTTTTCCTATAAAAATTTATGACATGACGCACTTGTTTGATTTGGTTTCGACTGAATATCGATAGACCGACACAATATTTCACGCAAATCGGTAAAAGTTCAGTTTTCTGAAAATGCCCGAACAACATACTGACATTATATATATATATATATATATATATATATATATATATATATATATATATATATATATATATATATATATATATATATATATATATGCTAATACAGACAGTATACTGTTTTTATGCTTTCTAGACTTTAGCTTTACAGATAGTATAATGGTACTATATTGTTTGTGTTGTTTTCCTAGATTTTTGAACTTTATCATAACATACAGTACACTGGCAATATATTGTTTATGTTGAATTTTGTGAGATTATCTATTTTAGCCAGTTTTTGTGATTAATTTGCATGTCGATTTGATTGGTGGTTACTATGAAAATTGACACATAGTATCAACATATTCTTGTGAGTATGTGAGTCATGTTTTGTGAGGATGTGATGATCGGACCTCCCATATAGATCATATCTAGAATTCGTACAAAATACATATATTTTTCAAAACGAAATTACTATTTAGATAGCATCATGTCTAGCTTCAATCTAGAATATATATATATATATATATATATATATATATATATATATATATATATATATATATATAATTTCATAGGGGGTGAAGTTTACTGTATTTATAGGAAAGATGACATTTTTATGAATTTACAGAAAGAGGGGTGAAGCGACATCAAAGATGGCGCCAGAGGCCCCCTCCCCCCCTCCCCCCCCCCCCCCCCCCGGCGCCATCTATGATGTCGCCGGGTCATCCCCCCTTCTCCTTCCCTCTTTCAAATGCTAATTATCCTTCCCCCCTTTATTTGTCCATATCCTCTTTCTCTTCCCTCAATACTTACTTTCTCTCCCCTATGTACTTTTTCTCTATGTCATTATTTGTTTTCCTAGATTCCTCACGGGTTGTTGGAGTGCAAGTAGATGTATATAAAAGGGTAAGGGTGGGAGAACATGATACATTCACATAGAGGAACAAGAACTGAAGAGCTAAGAGTGGGAGAAGATGAATGCTGGAAACGATGGTCGTATTCCCGGCGGGCCGACGACTGAAAGAGAGGAACAAGAACGGAAAAATCACATATCTCGATTGGTGTTTACCGGAGAGGTAATTTTCCAAAAGTTTATATTTATTCGTTATTTTATTGTATATTAAATTAGAGTTAATTTTTGCCATTCGTTTCATTTGTAGTTATTTGATTATAAGCCGGATATACGGTTGCATGAACGTGGACAATGACGTAGCGCTACAAACTACGTCACATGGGAGATAAATACATATCAAAAGGGCTTAGTTAACGTATTTGGTTTTGGATATGTAAATGAGCTTCGATTCTTGTTGCACGACAGAGATTTAATATTTTCTCTAGTGGAACGTTGGTGGCCCCAACGCAACACTTTTCAATTGTCGGTAGAAGAGATGACCGTAACTCTACTGGATGTAGCCAACATTTTAGGGTTACCTATTACAGGTAAAATAATTGTTAAATATTAATTTGGGACGAAATTTTATAGAGAAATATAATTTAAAATTACAGGTGAGCCTATATTTTTTGATAATCAATCAAGCGCTGCTACTACAATTAGATGTTATCTCGGTATTGATCCGCCCAAAGATACAAACACAAGATCCGACGTCACTATAAACTGTTTGCGCAGAAACTTCATGGATCTAGACCGTACAATTGACGGTCCAGTTAACGTAAATGAAGAGCGGGTATTTAACTTCACTTATTTATTAATGTATTTATATTGAGCATATGGAACTCATAGTACCGTACGTTTACAGATTATTTGTTGCACAAGGGCATATCTACTCATTCTATGTGGTTCAGTTCTCTTTCCGAACGCAACTAGATGTCGAATTACTGTTCGACTTCTTTCTTTTCTTGAAAATTTGGTTCAACCGACACGCTATGCATGAGGAGCCGCAGTCTTGGCTTACTTGTATGCTTCTCTGACAGAGTTTGTGACTGCGACCTCTTTACAAGATATGAACAAAAATTTAACTGGATGCATGTCACTCCTACAGGTATTTTATCATTCTAGAGAGTATTGACGTTACTTAATATAATCTAATTTTGTATTATTGTTTGTACTTAGATCTGGGCATATAAGCATTTTGCGATCGGTAGACCGATGACTAGCATTAGCCGCGAATTAGGTGTCTTTCCCGTAGGTAGACGTTGGACTACTGATGTGGTGGACCAGGCACATTGTGGACATCCGGTTGTCTCGATTTATCGAACCGAATTTGACTCTCTAACACATGGCGAGGTAAAAATTAATATTACATTTGTGTTTAATTCTGCTTATGTATTGACTTAACAATATCTCATATAGGTTATGTGGATGTCGTATATTATACGTGCCGATGCTCCCGACATCCAAAGGATGTCGTATTCCAATAGTCATTATAACTTAGTCATCTTATATGATTATCGAACCATGTACCACCCTGCTGATCTTGTTCTTTGCCAGTTTGGTCTCGTATAAATTATTCCTAATGCGCCCGCCAATATAAGCCACAGCAAAAGTGGACGGCTTTCTAGAATTCAACGTTATCTCCATGAATGGAACACAAGATCCAATCAATATAATATATTGAACATGTCACGACCTGTTCAATCCGCTGAAGATTTTAAGTTCAAATTTAATATCTTATTTAATTTCAAGTTTGTAATTGTCGACTTATATGTCAGGTTCAAACAATTCAGGGTTAGGTGATATTACATACAGACATTGGTATGGAGCACCACGTATAGGTAACAGAGCATACACATTTGAAGTGATACGGTTCACTAATAGAGCCATGGATGACTGCAGTATGCGACGATCTATAGATAACATAAGTCAATTGGTAAGTATTATTTATTTGAACAGCGTTGTGTTAGTTATCATTTATTAATTGACATATTTTCAAATTTAGCGTCTAGAAATGGTTCAAGCAATTATCGATAAAGATTATGCTAGCACTTTCAATCTAGTAAAACATATTTTGGAGGGTATGGAACGAGATCTTAAGTAAGGTCATGCGTCCCATATGCCTCATGTATATATTCCTCCTTATCATCCTGGCGAGGAGGCACCTTATCATCCTCCGAAGGAGACATTTTATCATTCTGCAGATGAGGCGCCTTATGGAGAGGGGGCATCTTACCAACCTTCTGGCGAGGGAACATCTGGTTATTCCGGCGAGAGCAGCTCCCAACCTACTTTTACCAATTGGTTTACGGAGATGGAACAATATACATAGTTGCTGTCGACTCCAAGCGCTCCTAGGCCAACTCAAGAGACCCAACGGATTGTGACTCCAAGGCCAAGTCAGATACCCCATGCGATTATAACTCCAAGGCCAGCTCAGAAGGATTCCCCTGAACCGAAGGATTCCCCTGAACCGGAGGATTCCCCTGAACCGATGGTTGCCCCAAAACCAGAGCGTCCAAGGCGTAGAACCAGTATTAGAAAAACCCTTTGTAAACATTTGGGTAGAAAATAGCGGAATTTATTTTCGTGTTCAATATGTAAAATATAAATCATATTTCTTTTTGTCATTTGATTACATCTTTGTTTATCAACTTGAATGCATCAGTTACTACATAGTTTGACTAGTACATTTTCTTCTGTTGTGTCCAACTCCATGACAGTTACTACAACGCAAATCTCTTGTAGATTCATTGCTTGAAGGGATGCGCTTCTTCTTCGGTCTTCCAGCTTTGCGTCTAACATCTGGTACTCCAATTGGTCCTCGCGTCAGAGTAGCTTCAAGCTCGTACGGTACTGGAATTGGTTCCATATGCGACATATACACACTTTTCAACTTGCCAGTAGAAAATATTGAAGAATAAAACATTTCAATATTGTAGTTGGAAGACTTACAAGCATAACATGCATGTATACATGGCATAAGTGTATGAAACCATCTTAAACAAGAACAATAGCTCTCGTACAAGCGTACTACATAGGTTCGACTGGTTTTACAATCTAACATTTTAAATAAGCAACTATCAATGCGTAACATTTGCAAGTAATGTTTTTGTCTATTTATACTTGCCATTGATTTCATCATTCTTGGACAAAACTAAAAACTCGACAAAACCATGTCCATGAATCAGTATTCTCACCTTCAGCAACAATATAAGCAATTGGATATAACTGATAGTTAGGATCATAAGCACAAGCAATAAATAATGTACCTTGGTATCTAGATGAAAAAAATGTACCATCAATACTAATAACTGGTAAACAACCTGCTAAAAAACTATCAATACATGTTTTGAAACAAATAAAAATTCTTTCAAAGCCATTGTGTCACGACCCGATCCCAAATAATTGGGTCGAACCGGATCATGCCCAGCCTGCACCGTTGTGAGACGGCGGCAGTAAGCTGTTCCATAAGCAGGTAATCACAACAACATCTATACATTTATCACAAGTGAATATTCGGGAATTTAAAAACTTTATTCAACATTTAAGAAGTACAACTGGAATTAGAAAGACTGAAATAAAATGCTGAATTCGAAATATCCAAAATTTCAAAACAACAAACTGGAAACAGAAAAGAATCTAGCTAAGCGTTCGGCTCGTCGACCTCTGGTCCTGCGTCCTCCAATGGGGACTCTGGCAATACCACAGGATACAGAACTGGGTCATAATAGCTGTTGTATAACAGCTCAGCATCCTCAAAATTCCCTAAAAATGTTATCTCCAGTCAGGAGGGAGCAAAGTACAATTCATGGTAATCCAACAATTAAAATAATAATAGAGTTATGCACTTTTAAACAGTTTGAAATAAACAGTTCTCCAGCAGTTAAAATATTGTGATGTGAATAGGCAATGAATATGACCGGCTTGGGTTGTACAGTTAGGGCTGCAAATGAGCCAAGACGTTCGCGAGCTGCTCGAAGCTCGCCTCGATAAAAGCTCGTTTGAGCTCGGTTCGTTTAGTAAACGTGCCGAGCTCAAGCCTCATTTTCGAGCTCGTTTAATAAATGAGCCAAGCTCAAGCTTAGAAGTACTCGGCTCGTTTGAGCTCGCGAGCTAGCTCGTTTATGAGCTTGCGAGCTGGCTCGTTTAGAAGCTCGTTTAGGAGCTTGCTTAGAAGCTCATTTGTTCTTTGTTAATATATATATATATATATATATATATATATATATATATATATATATATATATATATATATATATATATATATATATATATATATATATATATATTTGTGTGCATTATATATTTATATGTCCTTAATAATTGATATTAAGAAACTTTTTAAATTAAAATTTCATAAATAAATTGTTAATTCAAACCTAACTAAATTGAAATCGAGCTCGTTAAGCTTGAAATTAAGCTTAATCAGCTTGAAATAAAGTTGAGCGAGCTTAAAATCATGCTTAACGAGCTTGATTTTGAGCTTATCAAGCTTGTTTATCAAGCTTCAATCAAGCTTGCTTATCAAGCCAAGCTCAAGCTGAAACCAAGTCAAGCTCAAGCTTAATATAAACAAGCTCGAGCCAAGCTCAAACTCTAAATTAAAAAATTTATCAAGCTCGAGCTCGAGCTTGAGCTCGATTAATTCTAGTCAAGTCAAGCTCAAGCTTATAAAAGCTTGGCTCGGCTTGGCTCGTTTGCAGCCCTATGTACAGTGAATGATATGGCTTATCCCCGTGTGTATGAGGGGTAAGCTAATACAGTTCTAAATTATTACTTTGGATGTGGTCATACTCATTACACTACTCCCCCAGTACCCAACAGTCAATCAGTCAGTGCTCTCAGAGAGAGTTCCGTGTTGTATCGTGGTTTAAACTTGCAATAAAATGATTATTAAATAATTGTAAACTAACACAAAATGTACTTGCCTTTGTTTACGACTGGAAACGGTGTTGGTTCCGAGAAGATGCTAGGTTCGTCTCCGAGATCCTACAGTTGGAGAACTTGACTTAGAACCATTATGAGACCAATCTAGGTGTGCTAGTTGCAATCTCTAGTAGCAGGTCCTAGTCAGATTTTAAGTTTGTTTATTCTACTGCTAACGGTCTCCGAGATCCTACAGTTGGAGAACTTGACTTAGAACCATTATAAATATTTTATTCAAGTTATTTTATCGTGAGAAATCCTTATTAATTTATACAAAATATTTAATAGCCATTTATATAACTAAACTCCTAATTACGAAGAAGATAAACCATCCAGAAAATAAAGAAAAAATCCTAATCTACACAATACAAGTCCACAGCAAAATAAAGTAAAAAACTGGGCTTATGCCCTTACAAACTTTACATAAATTAAAATAAGAAAAAATTAGTTAGCTCTGACTAATATCTCGTATTTTAAATATTGAAAACAAAACTAAAAAAATAAATAAATAGAATCTTAGGAGTCTCAGACTTGGTCCAATCGTCACAGTTAGCTAATGCCTCAACGTCCGGGTAAAATCGATTTCGTTTGCATTTCGCTAGGGCCCACGGACCGGTATGGTCGTCGCCCAAAAATCCATTTAATAAATATTTTCGAAAATCAATTTAAAACTCATTTATGAAATTTTATAAAAATTTGGGCAGCATTTCCTCTATATTCGGGACAACCCAAAACCGGGAAAATGCGCCAAAACACCCATAATAAAAGTCCCAAACCAGGGAACACCCAGAAATTAACTTCCAAACCATTTTACACAAAATTTAAATTCACAGAATAATTCCCGAAGCTTAATCGGAAACCCGAAATTATAATCGAAAAATCCCGAAATGAGATCGGAAACCACATCACCCAAAAATCCAGAAAAACACCTTTCAGAAAAATCTGAAATAACCACAGAACATCACAGAAACGTCTCCGGAAAAATCCGCAGTTAGTACGTCGCTCTAAAACCGAATTCTCGGGAGAGAATCGGGGACCAATTCTCATCATCGACTATCGAAACATGGAACGGGACCGGAATTATACCTTGGGTTGCTCGGCTAGAGCTCTCAGATGAAAATTTGGAAGAAAACCCAGTTCCTGCGGAATCGGGAAATTCCGAAATACGCGGACAGTAAAGGACAGCTGCGGAACGGGAGATCGGAGTCGAGATCCGGCGCGGGACACGCTACTAGCAGCGGGGAGGAGCGCCGTGGGCGCTGGACAGGGACCGAGAGGGGAGGCCGGAGGGAAAACGGTGCCGGAGGTGGGCGGCCAGGGGCGCGCGGGGCTCGGGAGCTCGCGCGGGGAGGCGCCGAGCGGGGTGGCCGGCAAGGGGCGGAGAGATCGTCGGGGCGGGCGCGCCGGAGCTAGGGCAGCCCAGGGGTGCGCGGGTCCGGGGATCGGGGCCGGGCGGAGCTGCTGCCGGAGATCGGGGTCGGCGGGTTGGACGCCGGCAGAGGAGGCGGCCGCGGGCTGGGCGCGGGTTCGGCGGGGAGCCCGGCGGAGTGGGGGTTCGGGAGTTGCTCGGTAGAGAGAGTGAATGGGTGAGAGGGAGAGAGAGGAAATGGAAATTGGTGGTGGTGGGATTACTTAGGGAGGGGAGATTAAACGTGGGGTGAAGTGAGGGTGCTGGTGTTGGTTTAATGGGGGAGTGGGGAGAGAAAGGTGGAGAGGAGTTGTGGAGTGAGAGTAGTTTGTGGGATCCAAAAGAATGGGTAGGGTGCGTGAATGGCCTGGTCATGGGGACCAGGTCGGGTGGGTTTAAAAGTATTTTTTTCTAATAATAAATATATATAACCAGGAAAAATAAAAAGAATGGGTTTGGGTCGGGATTGGGTTCGGGTTCGAACTCGGACTCGGAGTCCGGACTCGGGATCGGGGCAGGACCGCAATCAAAAACCAACGATAATTTTAAAAATAATGTTTTTCCTAAATCTGACTAAATAATAATAATATAATAATAATAGTAATAATATATAACATTATTAATAATAACTTACAAAACCAAAAACTGGGTTTCACAATCTTCCCTCCTTAGAAAATTTCGTCCTCGAAATTAAAGGCAGGATTGGGGGTAGGATAAACTCAAATCAAGCAGGTACGGGTACTACGTCCGTAACTCAGGTCCAACAATAAGAATTTCCAAGGCAGTCGTGGATGAGACATTTACGAACAAGTTTTAACTATGTCACCATCTACGCAGAACAAGAATATATATATGCGAACCAAGGTACACGTGGTTGATTAGACCATTATGCACCGGTTCTGATTAGACAATATATTAGTGAATGCACCCAATAAAATACTGTCATGATCAAGCTCGATAAAGAAATAAGCTCGCAAAACTAGGCTAACTTAGCAGCATCAGTCAAAATATTAGAACGAAAGATAATGTTTGCAAGTAATAGAAGTTTATGAGGCGGCACAGGGTTCCTGGTTTTCTTCTCACCTCTGTCTAAAATTGCCACGGGCTTCTCTGGCACTGTGAGGCTGGATCCAATCTTTAGCTCTGAATGGTCCAAGATGTGGCTCAGATCCGGGATGTAGCGTCTCAGCTGCGAAACGTGGAAGACATTGTGGACGCCTTCGAGACTTGGGGTAGAGCCACCCGATAAGCCACTTCTCCAATCCTGTTGAGTACTTCAAAATGACCAATATACCTGGGGCTTAACTTTCCTGCTCTGCCGAAATGGATGGTTCCTCTAGTAGGAGAGATCTTCACGAACACATTGTCACCTTCTTCAAATTCCAAAGGCCGTCGGCTGCTATCGGCCCAATGCTTCTGTCTGTCCTGAGCAATCCTGAGCTTGTCTCTGATCATTTTTACCTTCTCTGCTGCATCGGTCACCATCTCCGGTCCCAGCAATACTCTTTCTCCTATGTCGTCCCGAGCAAGTGGAGTGCGACAACGACGTCCATAGAGTGCCTCGAACGGTGTCATACCGATGCTAGCTTGGTAGCTGTTGTTGTAGGAGAACTCTACCAATTGCAAATGGTCTTCCCAAGACCCTCCAAATTCCAAGACGCGGGATCTCAGCATGTCTTCTAACGTCTGGTTTGTTCTCTCCGATTGTCCGTCAGTCTGGGGGTGGTAGGCGGTGCTGAACTTCAGTTGTGTTCCCAAACTGTCATACAAACTCTTCCAAAAGTGAGAGGTAAATCTAATATCTCTGTTAGACACAATACTTATCGGAACTCCATGAATCCGGTAGATGTGCCGCATGTACAGTGCTGCCAACTTCTCGGTGGATAGACCAACCTTGAAGGGAATAAAGTGAGCTGACTTCGTCAGTCGGTCCATGATAACCCAAATGGCATCCTTCCCTCCTTGGGATCGAGGCAGTCCTGACACAAAGTCCATTGTTATGTGCTCCCATTTCCACTCCGGGATGTCAAGCGGCTGCAACAGTCCTGCTGGTCTCTGTCTGCTAGCTTTCACTTGTTGACAAATTAAACATCTAGCCACATACCTGGATACGTCCTTCTTCATTTTGTACCACCACACTATAGTACGCATATCCTGATACATTTTGTTGGCTCCAGGATGTATGGAATACTGCGACTGGTACGCTTCCTACATCAGCTCGTTCCTCAGTTCGCCAGTTGGTACGCAAAGCCTCATACCGTTCTTCAGTGCTCCGTCGCTGGCGATTGAGGATCCTTCAAGTGTTCCTGCTAGCACTTGGTCTCTGAGTTTGCAAAGCGTCTCGTCTTGGAATTGTGCCTCCTTGACTCTGTCCATTAGACTTGAACGCACTTGCAACTGCATCATTGTTGAATTAGCTCCTGGTACAATGGCTTCTCTTTCTATTTTCTTTATTTCTTCCTCGGGAAGTACAATCTCCAGTCCAAGCTTTTCCATGTCCTCCAGCAAATGACGCTCCTTGGTCAAGAACATTGCCATCGGGTATCGACTAAGTGCATCTGCAACAACATTAGCCTTACCCGGATGATACTGCAGGTTGATGTCAAAATCCTTCATCAGCTCCAGCCATCGTCTTTGTCGCATGTTCAGCTCTTTCTGAGTGAAAACATATTTCAGACTTTTGTGGTCTGTAAATATTTCCACTCTCTCTCCATAAAGGTAATGCTTCCATAGCTTCAATGCAAATATCACCGCTGCAAGCTCCAAATCATGTGCGGAATAGTTCTTCTCATGAGTCCGTAATTGCCTAGATGCGTATGCAATTACTTTTTCATGTTGTTGAAGAACAGAGCCCAATCCCTTACCGGAAGCATCACTGTAAATTGAGAAACCGCCGGTACCTGCAGGTAGCGCAAGTATCGGCACCGTTGTAAGCCTCTTCTTCAGTTCCTCAAAAGCTGACTGGCAAGCTTCAGACCAAATGAATTCTTCGTTCTTCCTGGTGAGCTTCGTCATTGGTTCAGCAATCCTGGAGAAATCCGTCACAAACTTCCGGTAGTAGCCAGCCAAACCCAAAAAGCTTCTGATTTCTGCAACCGAACTTGATGCAGTCCACTTCTCAATAGCAGCTATCTTCTTTGGATCCACCGAAATTTCTTTTCCTGTGACAACATGGCCCAGAAATTCCACTTTGTCTAAAAAGAATTCGCATTTAGATAACTTACCATAGAGCTTTTCCTTCCTTAAGATGCTCAGAACTTTCCTCAGGTGCTCTTCATGCTCTTCTTCAGTCTTCGAGTAGGTCAGTATGTCATCGATAAAGACAACAACAAACTGATCCAGGTATTCATGGAAGACCTTGTTCATAAGGTTCATGAATACTGCAGGAGCATTCGTCAGTCCAAACGGCATGACCAAAAATTCAAATTGCTCATACTTGGTGTTGAATGCCGTTTTCGGGATATCCTCCTTCCTGACCTTGATTTGGTGGTAGCCTGATCTGAGATCTATCTTCGAAAATACCTTGGCTCCACTTAGTTGATCAAACAGGTCATCAATCCGGGGCAGAGGGTACTTGTTCTTGATGGTAATGTTGTTCAGCGCCCGGTAATCAATGCACATCCGCACGGTTCCATCCTTCTTGGGCACGAACAAAACTGGTGCTCCTCAGGGTGAAGCCCCGTCTCTGATAAATCCTTGTGCCTTCAGTTCGTCAATCTGGTCCTTTATCTCCTTTGCCTCCTTAGGGTTGACTCTGTAGCATCCTCGAGAAATAGGGAAAGAGTCGAGTACTAGATCGATGGAGAATTCCACACCTCGATCTGGCGGCAATCCTGGAAGACTATCTAGAAAGACGTTCATGAATTCCGCTATGATAGGGTGAGGAGGCCAGGGTTCTTCGGTGATAGAGGAGTAGGTAACACTCTTCATGTCTTCCGGAGCTCGAGAGATTTCAAACTTCGGTTCTCCTGGTGGGCTGAAGATTACACATCCTCTATGACAATCTATCAGCGCATGCTGCTCACTTAACCAGTCCATCCCTAGGACTACATCATAGTTGGGCAAGGGCATCACAAGTAAGGGTGTTAAGAATTTGTGGCCTGAGATAGTAATAGGGCAGTTATAGTCTCAAAGATGGGTATGGGTCCAAGTATGACCGATGATGGACCTCTTCGCCAGCAGGGCCGGAACGAGTGGTCTTTCCTTTGGCCGTACACTGGAAAGTTTTGGTTGCAAACACAAGCAAGGTAGCCTACCAGTCTATAGCAAACAAAAATATTTACTTATAATATATATTTCGGTCCTATGTCATGACAAATTGATGTTCTAGTGTTCTAATTGTTTCTAGGTATGTTTTCCTAAGTTGTTGTTACGACCTGCATGGGCCACCACTAAAAACATGTCACGATCCGATCCCAAATAATTGGGTCGAACCGGATCATGCCCAGCCTGCACCGTTGTGAGACGGCGGCAGTAAGCTGTTCCATAAGCAGGTAATCACAACAACATCTATACATTTGTCACAACTGAATATTCGGGAATTTAAAAACTTTATTCAACATTTGAGAAGTACAACTGGAATTAGAAAGACTGAAATAAAATGCTGAATTCGAAATATCCAAAATTTCAAAACAACAAACTGGAAACAGAAAAAAATCTAGCTAAGCGTTCGGCTCGTCGGCCTCAGGTCCTGCGTCCTCCAATGGGGACTCTGGCAATACCACAGGGTACAGAACTGGGTCATAATAGCTGTTGTATAACAGCTCAGCATCCTCAAAATCCCCTAAAAATGTTATCTCCAGTCAGGAGGGAGCAAAGTACAATTCATGGTAATCCAACAATTAAAATAATAATAGAGTTATGCACTTTAAACAGTTTGAAATAAACAGTTCTCCAGCAGTTAAAATATTGTGATGTGAATAGGCAATGAATATGACCGGCTTGGGTTGTACAGTGAATGATATGGCTTATCCCCGTGTATATGAGGGGTAAGCTAATACATTTCTAAATTATTACTTTGGATGTGGTCATACTCATTACACTACTCCCCCAGTACCCAACAGTCAATCAGTCAGTGCTCTCAGAGAGAGTTTCGTGTTGCATCGTGGTTTAAACTTGCAATAAAACGATTATTAAATAATTGTAAACTAACACAAAATGTACTTGCCTTTGTTTATAACTGGAAACGGTGTTGGCTCCGGGAAGATGCTAGGTTCGTCTCCGAGATCCTACAGTTGGAGAACTTGACTTAGAACTATTATGAGACCAATCTAGGTGTGTTAGTTGCAATCTCTAGTAGCAGGTCCTAGTCAGATTTTAAGTTTGTTTATTCTACTGCTAACGGTTTACGACGCGTACTACGTTGGTTCTCATTTAGTTGGATAGCCAGTTTCTGGTTTTACTTGGAAAAATTGTCGTTACCGGTTAATTTGGCAAAAACTTGTATTTTGTAATATTATATATAAAACTACTATTTTTCTTTCAAATGAGAAAACGTGGGTTTTGTTAATTATAAATATTTTATTCAAGTTATTTTATCGTGAGAAATCCTTATTAATTTATTTAATAGCCATTTATATAACCAAACGCCTAATTACGAAGAAGATAAACCATCCAGAAAATAAAGGAAAAATCATAATCTACACAATATAAGTCCACAGCGAAATAAAGTAGAAAACTGGGCTTATGCCCTTACAAACTTTACATAAATTAAAATAAGAAAAAATTAGTTAGTTCTGACTAATATCCCGTATTTTAAATATCGAAAATAAAACTAAAAATAAAATAAATAGAATCTTAGGAGTCTCAGACTTGGTCCAATCGTCACAGTTAGCTAATGCCTCAACGTCCGGGTAAAATCGGTTTCGTTTGCATTTCGCTAGTGCCCACGGACCGGTATGGTCGTCGCCCAAAAATCTATTTAATAAATATTTTCGAAAACCAATTTAAAACTCATTTATGAAATTTTATAAAAATTTGGGCAGCATTTCCTCTATATTCGGGACAACCCAAAACTGGAAAAAATGCGCCAAAACACCCATAATAAAAGTCCCAAACCAGGGAACACCCAGAAATTAACTTCCAAACCATTTTACACAAAATTTAAATTCACAGAATAATTCCCGAAGCTTAATCGGAAACCCAAAATTATAATCGGAAAATCCCGAAATGAGATCGGAAACCACAGCACCCAAAAATCCAGAAAAATACCTTTCGGAAAAATCCGAAATAACCACAGAACATCACAGAAACGTCTCCGAAAAAATCCAAAGTTACTACGTCGCTCTAAACCGAATTCCCGGGAGGGAATCGGGGACCAATTCTCATCATCGACTACCGAAAATGGAACGGGACCGAAATTTACCTTGGGTTGCTCGGCTAGAGCTCTCAGATGAAATTGAGAAGAAAAACCCAGTT